>CAUYUJ010001336.1:548486-565830 GCA_963575745.1 Prorocentrum cordatum
CAGCGCCTGGCGGGTTCCCCCGCGACATCTCTCGGCTGGCGCTGCTCCTGATCTTAGGCGCCCAACTGCCCCGAAGCATAGCGCCCTCCTCGGATTCCCGGGAGCGTGTCGCCACTGGCGATGCAGGCGTAGGGGTGCACCCTGCACGCTCAAACGCCTTGGCCTTGCTGGCGATGGAGCCACTCCGGCTCGGCTGACGCCGGTGGACTCCAGGGAGTCCCGAGGCTGTTGCCTGGGGTCAGTTCTTTGTGCAGGGCTTGCCCGAGCTGTTGACTTCGGCACCTCGGCGAGGGGCCTTCCCATCTGCACATCGAACCCGAGCTCCTCGGAGCGGGTAGAGTGGTTCTTCTGTCTTTCGCCTGAAGGCGCCCTGTATTCACGAGTCTCGCTTTCCGAAGCTTTTGGGATCGTCGGTGGCTTCTTTGCTTCGGCTTGCGACTCCAGCAGCATTCGGCGAGTTGCCTCGCGGGTGCGCTCGTCCGCCAAGCGCTTGCGTTCTGCCTCTGCTGCGACTCGTTGGACCTCCTGCTCGTCGTCGCTCGTCATCTCGCACGCGTGAGCCTGACTGGAGACACCGGGCGGGTTTCCCCGCGGAGAGCGAGTCCCCATGGGCAGGAGGATCGTTGTGGCGCATGGCCTCGAAACGGCTGTTGGCCGCATTGATCTCCTCTTGGGTCCTGGGCGCAAGAGGTGGATGACCCTCCTATGCAGGAGTGCGGCCCCTGTTAGGGCTTAGGGCGTCGCTGAGGCCGACAGGACAGCCGGGTCGGTGTTCCTGGAACTCCTGTGAGCACGGACCGCAAGCAGCGCTCGGCCTGTAGCGGCGGCGCTCCTCGATGATGGCTCTCAGCTGTCTCCGCACTGCCTCTTTATCAGTTCGTCGAATGTTCGTGGCGATCTGATAACCACCCCGTATGGACTTGCCCTGGGCGTCCCTGTAGATAGGGTTGCCCTGTCCGAAGGCAGAGCGTTCGCCCGTTCTGCGCCTGGGATCGTTGCAGGCTAGCAACTGGCCCCCCACGTCGGGCAGCATGCTCTGATGGAGCTGCCTGCCGCCATTCACGTGGGATCCGTCCTTGGGGGTGTGGGTCGTCTCTAGGACGTGTATGCGAGCGAGACCTCCTAGCCTGCTCATCGGATGATGCTGCTGACATGGCCTGGGCAGGAACTGGCGTTGTTTCCTGGGCAGGCAGGTCTCCCTGCTGGTGAGGGTCGGACGTGGTGAGGTCTTGTGCGGGTGGTTGTGATTCGGTCTCACTTCCGTCGAAGTCCACCTCCTCGTCTTCGCCGTTGACGTTCATCATGAGGATGGTGGTCTCGTCTTCGCGCAATCCACAGCCGTCCTCATCTTCGGCTTCTGAAGTAGGATTGCCGATGGCAAGAGTCATCGGCCCATTCGGGACAGGCAGCTTTCCCTGCTGTGGTGGCATCTGGGCACCGCTGGGCTGTCCCGGCGCTGGTGGTGCGGTTGTCGGACCAGGCTCGTTGCCGTGCGCGGCGTGCGCATCAAGCTGAGCATAATCATAAAGACGGCTGCCCGATGATGTTGCGCATGGCCGCATGGTCGGGGCGTTGCCCCGCCGCCTGCAGACCCCGTCCTGGCGGAGGAGGCGCCTGTTCATGCCGCGTGATGGCCCTCTGAGCGGCTTTGCGCCAGCGCCCCTTTGCGCGCCATAGATGCCGCTGTACATCTTCGGGAAGCACACTGCCGATGAGAGAGAAAGCAGCCGTCAGCAAGTCCGAGTCGTCACAGACGTCGGAGTCCTGCAGCATCATGTGGCCGCTCTCATCACTCTGTTGACTTTCTGGATACTCTTCGGCTTGAGCAGCATGCATCTGCATGCGGGTCTGCAGCGCCGTTTATGGTCCGTACACGCCCGGCGCGAGCATACCAGGTGGCTCGTGGGGACTGCCTGGCACGCCCACGGTGAAAGCCTGAGACTCCAGTTCCATTAACGCGCAGTAATTTGGCGGATGCACTGGAGTAGGCTTGTTTCCAAGCCAGAAGTCTGACTGATACCGAAGGTTATGTTCGATCTCCGAGGGGGTGGCCTCGACAGCGTCGGCCTCCATATGGCCCCCGTCGCTGCTCTCGAAGGCCATGATGTTGCCTGGATTGCCGAACATCCACTCAAGGGAAGAAAAGGGCTGGTTTCCCAGCGTTCCGTTCTCCACAGGCGTGAGCTCAATGGCTCCGAAGTTGAACCTGCGGGGGTACTCGAGGTAGTACGCGCGGAGCCCGTGGCCGTGCGCCTCGATCTCGTCCAGCATTATCATGTTGCTGACCCAAGTGAGGAATATCTGCTCCACGGCCTCGAAATCTTGGAGCCTAAGATACCCAGTAGCAGGTTCACTTGAGTCCACATGGACTTCGGACGATCTACCCTTTCCATTCCCTTTCACTGGGCAATCCTTCACGAGGTGATCGCTGCCATCACATTCATGGCACTTCAAGATCTGGCCGTCTCTACCTCGCGGGTCCCCCCGCCTACCTTTACCTTTGCCCGAAGTTTCCCTGCGGCCTTTCCCACGACCCCTTCCACCGAAAAAATATCCCATCAGACTGATCGCCTGAGAGCCTCTGGAGGAAAGCTGTGATGCCTCGTCCGTTCAACCTTCGGCGACCCATTTGCCTTTGCCGTTGCCTTTGAAGCTCCTCCTTATCCTCCTCCTTGCACGACGCACTGGTTTTCGTGTAAACCTCCTCCATCTACGCTTTGCTTGCAGTAGTCACCAAAACAGATGCTCGGCACGCTGGTTACCACCTTCCATTTGCATTATATCTGACCAGTCTAGCGGGTCAGCGCCATCTGACGATACCGTGTCGGTGTCGGTGCCTGAGTCGAAGTCCTCGTTTCCTATGTAGGTGGGCGCTCCGTCGTTTAGGGGGTTCGCTTCTCCCCATAGGGAGCGGTCAGGCTGAGGTTCTCTAGGAGGGGGGCTGGTTGCCCAGCTAGGCTGCGATCTATCCCCTGCCAATAGAGCAGTAGATTCACCAGGATCGCCGGCCCAAATGTTTGTGGGCCCGTTGCCAGGCTGAGCTTCAGAGGTTAAGGTCGCGTAGAAATTTCCACTGCCAGTCCCCCTTCCCCTTCCAAACACAGATCCTATGTTGCCAGGAGACCGTTCTGACAAATGGCCTATCGAGCGCATCCTCTCACATAGTTCTTCATACTGTTGTGTTCGGGGCGTTTGGTGGTTGAGTGGTTGCAAGAGTTGCGTGGCTCGCTGGCTGCCGACGCCTAAGGCGCGGAATCGGATAGTCGTAAGTAGTTGGAAGTTGGGAAGGTCAAAGCCCACCGATTGTGCCTCAAGGCGGGCCATTTCGAACCGAGTAAGGGATACGTCGATTCGTTCTCCGTGAGGCACGCGGAAGTCGATGAGCTGAGTGCCTGAGGTGAGCTGGCGCTCATCCTCCAGGCGTTCGAACTTCATGCTTAGGTGGAATATGATGTATGTTGCTGGGTCGGTGTGGACACCGTCGATGTCCGCACCATAGTTTACGATGTCGGGTGGTACCCTCATGGCGAGTGTCCTCGCGAGGCCGCCCAGGTCGCGTTGTATGGCGGCTGCTTGGGCTTGTGGCGTCATGCGCCCGCTCGTGACGTTAAGCCACGCGTTGACCTCGTAGACGTACTCGCGAAAAGGTACGTTGCCTTGAGGGTCCCAGTATGGGCCATGTGTTTACCCATCAGTGCTATTGTCTCCTCGGCGCATGTGTCCGATTGCCGCGCCCAGCGCAAACCATATAATGGCGAAGATAACCAAACCCAGGCTGTGGAGGTATGGGTGGTTATCAGGCGCGTTGCCGCGCTGGGGCGGGTATATTGGCGCCTTGTCGAATCTACGAGGCGCTTTATCTTGCGGGTCTCCCCGCTTATGCTTCAGGTACTGCGCTTTCGGCTCGTTGCCGAGCGGTCGGTGATAGCGTAGTGATGAAACGTATATGGTACCAATGTTGTTGTCTAAACGTTGTACCTCTTGTGTTGCTTCTTGCTCTTGGGTTGATCCTCGTACATGTTGGTGGAGTGGTGGCGCAGGGTAGAAGGTGGTCACGAGGATCGTGCCCGGTAGCGTAAGGACGAGAAGAGCAACAGCTGACCACACGAGAGTGCGGCCAGCTCCGCTACCAAGTCTGAAATGACTCTGGTAGGTCATATTGCATCCAAGTCCATGTGGAAGGAATACGATATGGGGTGTGGATGGGTAATATAGGAGAAGATCGATGCATCGGTCTTTCCAGATCTTTCCAGCACGTAGCGAATACCAAGTCAGGTATCCGGGCAAATCGGGCGCGCGTGCCTTGAGCCATAAGGCAGCGACGCGCAGGCTATACTCCCGTTTACATATAACATCTCCCAAAGAGCTACCCTTAAAATCAAGAGGCCCCAAAGATCTCCCAAGAGGCTCCCCAAAGGGCCCCATGACGGCCCAAATGGCCTCCAAAACGGCCCAAGAGGCCTCCAACACGCCCAAGATGGCCTCCAAGACGCCCAAGATGGCCTCCAAGACGGCCCCGAAGCGCCCCAAGAGGGCCCCAAGTCGGCCCAGAAAGGCCCCCAAGGCGGCTCCCGACGGCGTCAGACGTGACAGGAACCCACCAAGATGGCCGAAGTTGGCTCGAAGCTGGCCCAAGACGGCCCAAGAGGCCCCCAAGAGGGCCTCCAGAAAGGCCAGAAGAGGCCAAACACATTGATTTTCCTAAGGTTTTTGACGGATGTTGACATTTGCTTCTTTTCGGCCTTCCGACGGCCCGAGACGGCCCAATAGCCCCCGAAGATCGCCGAAAGATCGCTCACGAGGCCTCCAAGACGGCCCCAGAGCGGCCCGAGAGGGCCCCAAGACGGCCCCAAGAGGCCCCCAAGACGGCACAGGAGGCCTTGCACACGCCCAAGATGGGCCTCCA
Source organism: Prorocentrum cordatum (assembly GCA_963575745.1). NCBI lineage: Eukaryota > Dinophyceae > Prorocentrales > Prorocentraceae > Prorocentrum > Prorocentrum cordatum. The sequence goes on from CAUYUJ010001336.1 coordinate 553,393, forward strand.
AGACGGCCCTGGAGCATTCCAAGAGGGCCCCAAATCGGCCCATAGAGGCCCCCCAAACGGCTTCCGACGGCGTCAGACGTGCCAGGAGCCCACCCCCAAGACGGCCCAAGGCCTCCAAGAGGGCCTCCAGGAAGGCCCGAAAAGGCCCAAACCATTGATTCTCCATGGGTTTTCGAAGGATTGTGGCATTTGCTTTTTTTTCCGCCGTCCGACAGCCCGAGACGGCCCAAATGCCCCCAAAGATCGCCCAAGCGGCCCAAGACACGGCCCCAAGAGGCCCCCAAGACGGCTCAAGAGGCCTCCAAGACGCTCAAGATGGCCTCCAAGACGGCCCTGGAGCCCTCCAAGACGTCCTCCAAGAAGGCCCGAAAGGGTCAAAATGGCCTCCAGACGGCCAAGATGACCTTCAAGACGGCCACGTGTTCCCCGAAGGCTTTCCAAACCGACTCGGGGAACACATGGTCCGATAGCTTGGCAGGTCTGGCCTCAACGTTCGGCCACATAGACGTTTCCAAAAAGGCAGGGGGCGGTGGTGATTCGCCGTAAGCGCCTTCGATTCTTGCCGCCTCCTGCCGTTGATAATGCCAAACATGCAATGAAGAAGGGTGGCCATTCGAGGCCCCTGAACCCACCGCTCTCCACCTTCACTGCACCAGCAACGGCGGTTCTCTTCCGCCTGCCCCATCCACTTGCTCATTTCATCTCTCCTCCTTCGCCTCCACATTGCCCCTCTGGTTCTTGGAGCCCTCAAGGGCGATCCAAGGCAGCACAAACAGCAGAAAACGATGCCTCCATGCCGCCCCAATTGAAAGCCCGGCACTGAGGACATGCCTCATAACTCGGATTTTGTTGCTCCCATCGTACTTACGGGCCGCATCCCAGAAATGTTTTCGAGCTCCCAGCAAATCCTCGAAACAATGTCTGCCCGACACATTAGCGAGGTGTCGAACGAGTACCGCCTCCCACGGCCCGACACGTGAAAACCCTCCAGTTTCGGCATTTCCTGATGCTCGAAACTCTTGCTGGCGATCAAAGCTAAAACAGGTTGGAACAGCAAACAACGAGCAGACCTCCTTCCCGCTCTCCCCCTCCCCCCTGCCTGTCCCCGTTCGGCATCGTGCCGCTGTTCTTCGCCCTTTTGCGTTTCGCCCCTTCTCGGGCAGCCTGTGCGGCCGTGATGACGCCCGCCACCATGTACCTTTAGGGCGTCGGCGGAATTGGCACAGGCCTCTCGGATACAACCGCCACAGGAAGAAAGGCACCTCCAAAAAGAACAGAGACCGCACCGAGTCGATCAATGTGGCCTTCCTCTGGAAATTACGGTTGAGGCCAGCGACTCCGCACCAGCCGTTGCAGCAGCCTGGCCCACACATGCGTTTCTCTGCTTCTGCGCTGGCGTCAGGATAGACACGGCTCACTGGAACGATCTCGTCATCTGAGCTGCTGTCGCTCACGTCGGTGTATCTGACACTGTACGCCCCACCGTTCAACATGGTTGCCTCGAGAAGGGACACATTGCTCACAAGCATGATTTCACGGAGGTCCGCACGCAACCTATAATACACGATCTGCAATTTGTATATATGCGTCATTGTTTGTATACAACTACGTTCCCCTAACAATGCTTGCAGTTAGGGCATGTACATCTCTCCTAAAGAACTGGCCCAAAACGTCGATCTAGCGGCTCCGTGCTCGGAGTCGCCGCCCGTCGTCTGGGCCGGAATATCGGTTTGGCGAGTCCGTGCTCGCCGTCGCCGCCCCGTCGCCACCTCGTCGCCGCCCGTCGTCTGGGCCGAAATATCGGTTTGGCGGCTATGTCGTCGTCGTCGCCGCCCCGTCGCCGACTCGTCGCCGCCCGCCGCCTCTCCGTCGCCCGATTTGCATTGCTTCGCAAAGCTTCGCGCCGCTTGGCATTCTAGATCGCATTACGTCGACTCTCCTTTTTTGCGACAAAAAACATACGACTTTCCATCCCTTCCCTCCCGGAGTTAGCGACATCACGCTTCGAGTATCGTTTTTTATAGTTACTCTGCCCCACCGCTCATCCGAAATATGCACTCCTACCATCCCAACCAAGCCGGTATCGACACCCCTCTCACCCCTTGCAAGTTCCAGAAATCCCTTGCAAACGCTAGGATGAATTGCGCACGAGCGCGTCGTCGCGCGCGCATGCCGAAATCCTTCAACGAACGTAGGTTTATAGAGAATTTAAAATCGAATGTTCCGAACACAAATAGTAAGCGCATGGCTCCCCAACAAGGATGTGCGAACGCAAATGACGTTGCCATGATACCGCGCCCGCCCAAGTCTTCTCGCACTGAAATGCCCACTGAAATGGTCGTCGGCATCGTCATCGTCCTCGCGTGTCTGCCGTTGTCGACGTCTGCCACCGCGGCCGCGGTAACTAGCTGGCCGCTGCGCGCGCTGACATGCGCGGGCTAGCGCGGCCGCAGAGGTGCACCCGCCAATGCAATGCACGCATCGCAATCGCCGCTGCATGGGTCTTGCATGCCAAATTGCGGGCATGCGGGCGGGATGGTTGCGGGAGAAATGAAGTTGGCAACTCACTGCGAACAGACGTGAATTCCACCGCGTAGATTTGCCTTCCAAGTAAAGGAACTCGGGCGCACCCCTTACCTAGGAATCTCTCCCCGCCCAGGGGATGTGCAATTTACGTGTGCATTTGCCCCATCGTTCCTTCTGAACATGTATTCCCACCATCCCGGCCAGGCCGGCATCGACCCCCTGCGTCTTCTGCAGAAAAGTACGCGCGCACACTCGGTCATCAGAAATCATCACTTCCAAGAACCGCTTGCAAACAATCGGACGAAGTGCGCGCGCGCGTCGTGGCGCGCCTGGCGAACCTCATCAAAAACGTTAGGTTCCAGGGATTCAACATCGGGTGCCCCGCCAACATGGAAAACACTTATGACTTCGCAAGGACAGCCTTCCCGGAAGAAGTCTGCGCGCGCTCTTGCGAATTCGACAGGATGCCAGAAGGCCGACAATATGTTCATCAACGTCCACCAGCCCGGCATCTCGCGCGCGCATGTTAAAATCCTTCGGCCGCCCGCGCGCGCCAGCTGGGGCGGGGGGGGGGGGGCGCGCCCTGTCAAGTGATGCCGCGCGGGCCGCTCGTGCCCGTCGGCCGCGCGCGCGCGCGTTAAGATCCTTCCAAATCCTTCGTTGCCGACGCGTCGACGCCTTCGTCGTCGCCACCGGCATCGGCGCCCTCGTTTGCCTCGTCGTCGGCATCGTCATCGTCCTTGCGTGTCTGCCGTTGCCGACGTCTGCCACCGCGGCCGAGTCGGTCGCGCCAGACTAGCTGGCCGCTGCGCGCGCGAGCATGCGCGGGCTTGCGCAGCCAATGTCGAGCACTCATCGCAATCGCCGCCGCATGTGCGTTGCGAAACAGGTTGAGGGTGGGTGGGTGGGATAGTAGTTGCCCGACCTGTGGAGGAATTTACAATTGCGAGCTCCACAAATGAATTGCGCCGCGAAGATTGTGCCGTACCGATTCCGCCGCGCCTATTGCGCCGTATATATTCCACACAATGTCATCCCCTCGATCGAACATATTATGAGATACCTGCTCCCCCACCCCCCGGACTAAACAGCTCTCTTTTTCGCATCGCAAGAGGCGTTCGATTATGCCCCTCGTTTGTCCTAAATATGAACTCGCACCGTCCCAGGCAGGCCAGTAACGGTTTATTTCTACATCCTCTGCAGCAGATCTTATGCGAACTAAATCGATTCGTAGTTTCCAGGAATCCCTTGCAACCTACGAGGCGACATGCGCGCGCGTCGTCGCGCGCGCATGCCGGAATCCTTCAGAAACCTGAGGTCTCGTAAGGGACTCAAACTTGAGTGCCCCGAATGGATGTGAAAACGCATGTCCCCGCGCTTTTGCGAATTCTTAGGAAAACCAATAATTCTTCAACATTTTCAGAACATGCGACTAAACGGGATTCGCGCTCGCGTGTCGAAATCGTTCGAACGCCCCTGCGCGCGCGCTGTCGCAGGACCCCCCTGCGACAAACGGGACGCAGTGCACGCGCGCGCGTTGTCGCGCGCGCGCCGAAATCCCCAACAATTTTAGGTTTCATAAATGGCTGTAAATCGAGTGCCCCAAAAACATGTAGACACCGATGGCTTCGTCACATCAGATTTTTACATAGCAACCTAGAAGAACCAACGGTTTCTCATATTTTCAATGCGCTCGGGCAAACGGGCCTCTCGCGCCGCAAGTCGAAGTCATTCAAACGCCCTGGGGCGTGTGCTGGGGGGGCACGATTCGCGCCGAATAATGCAAAGCGGGCCGCTCGCGCGTTCTGGCCGCGCGCGCGTCGCATTCCTTCCAACGCAACATCTTCATCGCCGATGCGAGGGCGCCGTCGTCGTCGCCGGCGTGATCAGCATCGGCGCCGTCACTGGCCGCGCCGTCTTCGTCATCGACATCGTCGCCGGCGCCGCCGCTGTCGACGTCGTGTCTACCGTTGTCGACGTTGACATGATACCGCGCCCGCCCAAGTCGCCAACTCGCAATGAAGTGCCCGCTGGGATGTGCCCAGCGGACAGCGCCGCCGCGGCCGCGTCGGTCGCGCCAAACAAGCTGGCCGCTGTGCGCGAGCATTCGCGGGCTAGCGCGGCCGAAGAGATGCGCCAGCCAGTGCCAAGCACTCGTCGCAATCGCCGCCGATGCGCCACTTTGTTGCCAACTTGCCGCGCGCCCAGGATCAGCTGCCTCTCGACGGACGGCCCCGGCCGCGGGCCGGGCCCGCGTCGCCGCGGATGCCGCTCGCGCAGTGAGCGCGCGCGCGCCAAGCGCCAGCCATGACGCGAAGCGTCCGTCGATGTAATCACCGGCAACAGTGGGCGCGCGAGCACTGTGCACTGAGCCAACCTATATTCGGGTGTAATCACCCTCGCCCTCCACGCTCTTGGTCCGCCCCGAGCGGGCTCCGCGCGGACTGTGGCCAGCTGGCCTGCGCCTGGCATTGTCCGGCCTGGTCGGGTTGGCGGGCCGCCCTGGTCGCTGCCGCGCTGCCGGCCTGCCTCGCGCGCCCTCAGTTACTCCTCAAAGCTTGAGCGCGTGCGCCCGCGTCGATCTCCTTCGCCGCGACCAGGGTCCGCCCGAGCTCCCGCCGCCGCCCCCCCCCGGCCCTCCTCGGGTTCCGCCTCGGGCTTGCAGGGGCCCGCCTCCGAGGCCGAGGGCGTCTTTGTCCTCGTCGTCGCAATGCGCGCCTTTTTCCCCGGAGCCGCGGTCCTGGCCCAGGCTCTCCTCCTCCTGCTGCCTCGCCGCTTCCTCTGCCGGGGTGGTGGGCGCCGCCTCGGCGGGGGGCCCGGGCGCAACTCGGCGCAACGAGCAAGATGAAGTGGCAGACCCGCGTCGTTTCAGAGCCCGGCGCAGATCCCCTGGGAAGGCGCACTAGAGCTTTCTGCATATGTTCCCGCGCCCGCCGCCCGCATGCAGGTCTCGCGCGCGCGCGGCGCGCTCAGGGGGGCGCGACAGCTGCGCGCGCCGCTCGGGCGCGGGCGTCCACCGTCGCACCTGAATCAAAGTCCTGGCGGGGCAGCTCCCGTTCCAAAACCTACAGGGCCACGATCATATGCCCCGACGGCGTCGCGGGGGCGAGATGGGCGAGCTGGGAGAGAATTAGTTCTTCAGCATGTCCAGGGCGGGGCGCTCAGGGGCGCGGACTTCGGGGGGGGGGTCCGGCGCCGAATCGCTCAGCGGCTTCGGCCGGGGACGGAACCCCCGATGCCGAGACCGCAACCCGTCCTCAAGTGGCGCGGTAGACGGATCGGCGAGGGGCCGACGCCGACGAGGGAAGCTACGAAAGACGTCGCCCCCCCCCGAGGCTGGAGCGACCTCCCAGCCTCGGGGGCAGGGCGCGCGAAATTGCGGACCTATGGGCAGGCCGGCGACGGTGGGCTCGCGGCGCCCGCGGTGCACCGCCGACCCCGTGAGCTGGCCCCGCCCCGACGCCGGCGCACTTGAAGAGAAATTTATATGGGCGCCGAGCCGTCTCAAGCACCGCGGCCCTCCAACGGCAAGTCCAGACTACCCGGGAAGTGCCCGGGCGAACCGAGAGAACCAAAGATGCCTTGCGCGAGCGAGATCGCGACGGAGTGGCGGGGGCCCCAGCCAGTCCAACAAACCAGGCTCCAACAAACGTGAAACACATGACCGTGATCTTCTTCAACAGCTGCAACTCCAGAGACCCATCTAGATGCGCGCCCGCCGGTCGGGCTCGGGCGGCAACCCGCGACTCTGGAGCTCGCTCGCGCCGCGCGCGCGGGGGGGGGCAGAGGACAGAACGAACCTCCCGCGGTCGCCCCCTCAGCCATTGCGCCGCCGAAAACCCCGAACTCTCGAGCAACTGCTGGCCTCCTCTATTCGGCTGTCGGTTGTCGCTGTTTCTTTTAACGAAAAACAGCGTTGCATCCGACTTGCTACAGAAAGCGAGAAAGGCCGACTGAAGTCTAAAATTGCAGGGCGGTTGAAACGCGCGCGCGCAGAGACATGCGGGCACGCGCAGACCCACGCGCACACAAACGCACACAGCCACGCGCAGACACATGCGCAGACACACGCGCGTACGCGCGCGCCTTTCCGTCGGCGGCGAGGCGGACTGGCCGCGCCAGCGCTGATGCTACATGGATATGCCGAAAGGCGAATTGGCCAGCGTGCAGGAGGAGGGCGAGGGCGGACAGGGCGGCCGCTGAGAGGGGAAAGAGCCGGGGTCATTCAAAGGCGGAAGGCGTCCGCCCCGAGAGAGCTGGCGCGCCCGGCCCCGTCGGCGGAGACCGCGGCAGCAACCGGGCCGCGGCGCCGCGGCGCCCGCGGGCGGCGACGGGGCCCAGTGCGAGGGACATGTGCTGCAGCGGTGCCGTCGGTGAAATAAAATGAATGAACTTGCGCGTCAGGAAAAACGTCGCGCGGCCGCCCAGGCGGGCGGCGGGCTGACCGGGCGCGGCAAGCGCGCGAGCAGCCTAAATTTCGGACTGCGTCCGGCGAAATGGCGGGCCCGCGAAACCGCGGGCGGCAGGGCCAGGCCATCGATGTTCACGGGGGGGGGGCGGCCCGCTGCGGCAGCGGCACGGGCGCCGCGACGGCGCGCGGAGGGAGGGGGGGCAAGGCGCGGGGAGGGGGGGGTTAGGGACGGCAGGGAGGCATAGCGCCCCGCCTGTAGGGAGGTCACCGCAGGCGGATCGGCGCCCTGGGCGCTAGCGCCCGCCTGTGCTGAAGGCGGGCGGCCCGCGCGCTGTGCCGCTGCGGGAGCCTGCGCGCGCTGCCCCGGGAGGGCGGGGCGGGGCGGCGGGCGCCGGCCCTCGTGAGGATCCGTTTGAAGGAAACCATGCCGTCTGGACAAATTTTAGAACGGTCTTTTACGGTCTCGGGCTCTCTTGGAGCGCTCTTGGGCCATTTTGGCGCCCTCTTGGACGTCTCTCTGGCCCTTTCGTCGCCCCCCTTCTCCTCCTTTGACGCGTTCTGGCACCCCCGACGGGTCCAAAACGGCTGGAGGCGAAATCAGTGCACTCCGGGGAACACGGCACACATTATATTCATATATATATATACACAAGATTTGAGGGCTCGCTTCGCTTCGCCTCAATATTGGTCCTGCGGCCACGCGCACCCAAACACTCGGTGAATGGATGACGTCTGCAAGCACATGATGACTGTGAGAGGGGTGGCGGTCCGTCATAATTCCCGGACGGGTCATAAGCATTCCTGTGTTTGGGAGACGGCGACATACCGCGACGAGGCCATAGTCACCGATGAGGGGTTAGAGAAAACGGTGACCACGAGGGGGGTCGCGGTCACCTCCGCAAAGACGCACCCGAAACTTGTCTCTGGACGTCCCCCGGGCCAAACAGACTGCATGCTGCATGGTCGTCGCGCTTCTCTTGGGAATTAGTAGCCCTCTGAGAGGGCAGAGCATTGCAGTGAGACGATCGGGCAAGAAGAGGAGGAAATGATATGAAGGGAAGAAGAGGAGAGGAGGGCGACGAAAAAGGGAGAGAGACGGTCGGGGAAGGTGAGGAGGAAAGGAGGAGGGAGAGAGAGAGAGGAGAGGACAGAGGGGGAGGAGGATGACACGAGGAGGGCGAGATAGGACGAGGAGGGAGTCAGAACAGGAGGAAGAGGAAAAGGATAAACTGGGAAAGGAACCAGGGAACGAGTGGGGGGTTGCGATGTGCGAAACTGTCGCTACCTTCGTGGGCCGCTGGCGGGTCCAGCGGAGAGGCGTGATCCGCGGACCAGAATGGGGCCTCGCCGTCCCGGGGGGCTTCGAACAGCGAAGCTGTCGCCACGTTCGTGGCCCCCTCGTCATTGCTCCTTTGTCAGATCGTGATCGCCCTCTTTCCGATGATATGAGTCGCAAGAGTGATGCCGTGAATGGGGAACACTGGTCTGCGGCCTCACGTTCTTTGGCGAAGCGTTCAAGGATACTGCGAATCCTTCAAGGCGTAAGTTGGAAATGAACGGTCCTGGGTATAGCCGCCTCTTGTGTACAAAGGGTTGGGTGCGTCTCCGGGTCAGTTGTTTCTGGAGGGTCTCTTGGGAACCCCGGAGAAGCTATCCTTGGGCGTTTCTGGGACCTGTTGGGCCTTGATTGGGGCACCTTAAGCTCGAAGACGGCCCAAGAGCGCGTCAGGAAGCCCATTCGTTGCCTCTCCTTGACAGAAGCCTCGCGATTGCCAGGGGTGGCTCGGGGCGTCCGGGGAGGGGACTCTTGGAAGCTTTTTGGGGCGTCCTGGGGGCCTCATGGGAGCTTTTTGGGGGCCGCCTGGGGGCCTCTTGGGGGCCGCGTAAGGGCCTCTTGGGGCCTCTTGGGGGCCTCTGGGGGCATCCTATGGGCCTCTTGAAGCCGAAGGCTTGAAATTTGAACGTGGTTTTCGTTTTCTGGGACGCCTGTGCGGCCCGTCCAGATGGTCTCTTGGGCTGCCTTGGGGGCCCTTGGGGCACTCTTGGGCTCTCTTTGGGCGTCTTGGGGCCTTCTTGGGAGCCTCTTGGGCCGTCTTGGCAGTCTCTTGGGCCGACTTGGACGTTATGAAAGGCCTAGAGGCGAATATGTTGAGAATGTATTTTTTGCGATGGGAATGGGGCCATTTTGGCCTCGCGGGGCCCTTTTGGGGGGCCTCTTGGGTGCCTCTTGGGCCGTCTTGGGTCGCCTCGGGGCGGTCGCGGTGTCGTCTGAGGCATCTTGGGCCGGTGTCCTCGGGCGTCTTGGGCCGCTGTCTCCAGTCGTCTCCCGTGGCCCCTCTGCGTCGCTCTAGGAGTCTCCGTCCATGACCCTCTCTACGCCTCAATACAAAGCTGCTTGAGGTCTTCTGCCGCAAGAGTGCGATACGTAACTTTGTTGGTCTTCGATTGCCTGTCCCGGTCGGGGCGCAGGCCCGCCCACAGCGAGGGACAGGTCCTGCAAAAATTTGTCGGCGGTGACGAGCTCCTCGTGCCCTTTGGGTGCGACCTTCACCAGGAGGGCCTCGTCCGCCTGCATCAAACTGCAAAAGCATAACCTTTCCGAGGTTCACGCGGAGTTCATCGATCGGCGCTCGATTTAGGTCGGGCCCGTCCCCATACAGGGGGATTTAGGACGAAAAATGAAAATTGTCAAAACATGTTCCAAAATGGTCAAATAGTAATCGAAAATCGCCCCCAGACTAATTTTCCACAGTTTTGGAATTGTCCCCCTGTGGAGGGACAGGCCCGACTTGAGGCTCGATCCCTCCCCCCTTCCCGCCGCGCGCAGCGAGAAAGGGGCGGCGCCAGAGGCGCCGCCGCGGGGGCCCAGGCGCCGACCCGATCAATCCGCGCACAGCTCCGAGGGTTTGTGCTCAGGTGGGGCATGCCCCCCTACAGGCGGATTCTGGGCGACAGATCCTAAATACCCAGAACAATACATCCAAAGAGCCAACGGATGTTCAACAAATCGTCCCCGGGCTTTTTTTTCACTGCTTTGGAATGTTCCTCCTCTAGAGGGACAGGCCCGACTTCAGTTTATGCTTATGCCGTTTTCTGCTAGTCGAGTGAGGGGCTGGTCTGCCTCGACGGAGTGCTGGACGTACGCCTCGCGCTGGATCGCGAGGCACTCCTCCACATGATCCAGCGCGCTCTGGCGCTCGAGCATCTGCAAGCTTCGGATCAAACTCTCCGCGCTGTGGGCGAAATCACGGGGCGCGTTCTCGGTTCCCGCGCCGTCGTCCTCCGCTGGGGAAAAACCAAACTGCATAAACAGAAACTTTCGAAACTTCGCGCTGATTTCTTCGATCGGCGCTGGGCCCCCTGGCGCGCGGAACGCGTCATGGGCGGCGGCGCCGGAGGCGCCGCCATGTGGGCGCAGCGCCGATCCAAGAAATCCGCGCGGAGTTCCAAGCGTTTACGTCTATGCAGTTGTTTAACCTTTTCCTGTTCGAATCCTCTTCTCCAGAGTGGCTGTAGAAGGTGTACAGCGATGGTGACAACGTGGCCAGCACAAACGCCACGATCCACGTGAGCCTCAGGAGACTAATGTAGTCTTCGTCTTTGCTTTCTGCGGCTGTCCCATCCGAGTCGATGCCGTACTTGGGGTACAGCACCCTGTCGTTGACCAAGTAAGCGCCGAAGACAACCGAATCCATAAGATCCATCCAGCAGCCATTCAAAAACCCAGAACTCTGGGCTGAGCTTGGCACTATCGGGAGATCCTTGAGAGTCCATGATATACTCAACACCGCCAGCCATTTCAAGAGCATGAACATAGTATCGAGATTTTGTCCGAATGCGAATGGCACAGGGACGTTTGGCCTCGTCAGACTGTAAATGTCTTTAACGCAGCATTTCATCTCATGTTTTCCCTTTCCCATCCAAGTGTAGCCGCTGCAGACATCTGGATCGAATTTGACTTCACACGTCACATGACGGTTGACCCTCGACACGCAATCTAAGGGAGGATATTTTTCCAGGCAGTGGGCCATTGTCAGGTTGAGGACAGCATCGTCGGCGTTCACCACGTCGATAACACCATCGGCCAAATTTGTGGCGTTGCTTGCGCGTGTGTCGGAGTATTCGGCGATCCGCTTGACCTGCACATGAGGGTTGAACGTGACTGTGGTCAACGAATCCAGAACCAAGTAGTAGGCCCCGAAATAGACCACCCACTGCGAGACCGAAAAAACAATGTACATCGCCGACGCGGCACTCGCCGTGACAGCGCACCGTCCAAAACGCCGCTGCCTTCGGAACCACAAGGAGATGGCGATCCATCGGCCCACAAGACAGACCAGGAACACGATCCAGTTGAGCTCCTTGACGTTGTACTCATCCTTCTGAACCAGGTCCAACTCCTCCAGGGTTTTGGAGCCCGCACTGGCCTTCTCTGCCCTGTCCAGCCAACCTCCAATGCAAGCACACCACGCGACCTCGACAAGGATGCCGACGGCAATCTGCATGCCGTAGGGGCCGAACTTATGCCTGAACTCCTTCCATGCGCCGGCGCTTCCGACCTCCACCGCGGAGCCGTCGTCTTCGTCGGAACTCGCCGCTGAAACCTGCACCTGCCTCCTCTCTGGCATGGCTGGCCCGGATATCGGCCGGGGGCGCTCCCTGGGGGCGATCCTCGGGGGCTTCCCCGGTGCTCCTTGAAACCCGCCCCTGGGCCAACACAGCAGCCGCGTGGCCGGTTCCAGAAGCCCCTCGGCGGAGGGGAGCAGAAGAAGGGGGCCTTCTCGGAAGGCGGCGGGACTTCTCGGAAGCCTTCTGAGCAGGCCGTCTCCCTTTCGCTTCCCACCCCCAGGCGCGCCGCCGAACCCTCGGAGCTGCGAGGTGTACGCTGGCGGGGGCGCTGCAGGCGGGCGCCGTGGCGGCATGGTGTGGTCATTGTGCGGCGGCAGTCTCTCCGCGCGGTGCAGCCGGGGAGGGGCAAGGACGCACAGAGAGGGAGAGAGGGACGCACGACGAGCGAGGACGAGAGGCGAGGCCGAGGGAGAGAGGAAGGAGGGACGAGCGACAAGACGGACGACGGAGGAAACCCAGAGATCCGATGTCGTGATTTTTTCCAATACGCGGTCCCCCGAAGTCTCGACCCCTTCCCCAGGACCGGCTTTTCATCCTGAATCGTCTTTTGACGGTCCCGGGGCCCGGCGAGGGCCCCTGGAGGCCGAAACTTGAGAAAACCCTCCGTCTTGATGTTTTCAATGCGTTGGATCTCTGGGAACGCGAGTCCAACAGGTCCAACAATCTTGGCATTTTGCGTTTGCCTCCGCCGCCTTCCGCCAGAGGGCCCGCAGCAAAACCTTGCCTCCTCCGGTTTCCGCCGAGGCAGAGGGTGGTGCGGAGGGAGAGGCCCCTCCTGGAACGCGCAACGCGTGCGGAGGGGGAGGAGGAGGAGGGGGAGCAGGAGGAGCAGGAGGAGCAGGAGGAGGAGGAGGAGGAGGAGGAGGAGGAGG
>CAUYUJ010001336.1:565930-578430 GCA_963575745.1 Prorocentrum cordatum
ACCACCCAACCAAATAACCAACCAAACGACCAACCAACCAACCAACCATCCAACCAAGCAACCAACCAACGAACCAATTAACGGCCCAGTCAACCTCGGGAGAACTTTGCAACTTGACGACGACGACGACGACGGCGACGCAATGGAATTGGATGGGATATGGAATGGAATGCGATAGGATGGGATGAACTGGAATGGAATGGAAGGAATCGAAATAGAACTGAACGGAACGAGAACAGAAACACGGACAAGCGGCGGTGGTTCCGTTCCGCTCCGCTCCACCCATTTCATTCCAATCCATTGCATTCCATCCCATCGCATCTCATCGCATCCTATCCCATTTCATTCCGTCGTCGTCGTTTTCGTCGTCGTCGCTGTCGCTGTCCTCGTCGTTATCGTCGTCGTCTTCGTCGTCGTCGTCGTTGTCGTTTCGTCGTCGTCTTCGTCGTCGACGTCGTCGTCGTCGTCGCCGTCCGTCGCCCTCGTCGTCTGCGGCGCTGCCGCGAGGCGAATGAAGCAGAATTGCATGTCGCCACTCTTCGGCAGCTGCCGTGGTCCCCGCAGGCGGGGCTGGCCGCGCCAGCATTCTCAGGTGCAGACTCGTCTGCCCTGGGTGGTCTCTTCTCCCCCCCCCGCGACCGCCCGCCTCCCTGTTTTCCCACTCTTTCACGCTGGCCAATTCGCTTTTCGTTGCCCCCGTCTAGCTCCTTCGCTGGCGCAGCCGACCGCCGACGGAAAAAGTTCCCACCCTTCGTCGTTGCCGCGTGAGGCGTCAAGTGGAGTGGAGTGGAATTGCATTTTGTTCGGCCCCCCGCGCCGTTGCTACGCGACGAGATGCGACGCGCAGAGTGGAATGCGCGTCCTTCGCGCCCCCCCCCCCCCCCCCCCACAGGAGTTGCCAAGTGGCGAGTGGAGTGGAATAATATTTTTGTTCGCCCTGCGGGTGTTGTCACGCGGCGAATCCTGGATCATATATTTTTCGGCTCCGAGGCATGGTGATGTGACGTGTCGGATGTCCCGCTTCCGCTGGAGAGTGAGCGCTGGAGGAGTGCTTGGTCTGGAGAGTGAGCGCTGGAGGAAAATAGCGGGAGGAAATGTGAAGCGGTTCTAGGCCGACCCCCACTGGGCCCACCAATTCACCAGGACCGGGGCGAATTTGCCCAGAAACACAGAGCCCTGGGAAACCGCGCCCGGGGCCACCGGATTCTCGGCTCCCCGGGGCCCTTGAGCGGACACAAGAAGCGCGAAGGCCACAGGAGAGCTGCCATCGCGGCCCTCGGGAGATGCAATGTGCCCGAGACTTCCCGAGGCAGCTGCGTTGGATCTCATTTGCGCGTTCCAGGTGTTCCGTAGCCACCCTTGCTCAAATGCTGAAATTCATTGAGCAGAGCCGGGCGCGGGCAGCAGATGACAGCACTGACTCGCGAGATGTGCGCCCTCGTCGGGAGTTTGGCGCGGCGGGCAACGCTGACGCGTCAGTTGCGGAGCCTGGACAGGCAAATGTTGGGGGAACGTCAGAAGTGAGAGCGCTTCTACAGCGCGCAGGGGGCATCTCGCAATTGGAGCTTGCGTTTTCGGAGATTGCAGAACAGCTAAAGATAGACGGTGGCTGTTTTCCTTCTGATTTCGCTGGCACCTCGGCGCAGGAAGCGCAGGACCTCTGGGAAGCGCTAGCGCCTCAGCCCATTCAATTCGTGGAGCTTTTTCTGGCGCTTTGCAAGTAACATTCCGCTGAGACCCCAGTGCGCTCAGGTGAAGCGGGCGCCGGCGAGAGCAAACAGGAGATTCCACGAGGACTAGTTGTCAGTTCGTCTTCATGTTCGGCCCCGGCGTTTGCGCGTCCACCTGTTCGTGGACACTCCGGCGCGGTAGCAGCCAGGGCTGCCTTGAAGCTTTGTGCTGCCGCGCGGGCTGCGGAGCAGGTCCCAGACCCGGACGTTCTCGCAGATTCTGTTTTGGCGCTGGCAAAAGCGGATGCGACGACGTTCGCGACGCCCCCTTACCTCCTAGGCAGGAGGCCTTGCGCCGGGATGCTGCGAGCGTGCATGTGTCTACCATGGCGGAGCAAGCAGCATGGCTGGAGTTCTGTGGCTGGAAGGCGAGCGCCCGCGGATGCTCTTCGGCTGCGCGGCTGCATGGAAGAGTCGCCGTCCTGTGTGCGGTGGCTGCGTGGCCGCCCACTCACGCCATCATCGATGTATACGTTGGCCTTTTCAGGAGTGCGGCCACTCTGGCACGCTATCTGTCTCATCTCCGTGCGGTGCTTTTGTGGCTACGGGCTCCCCTTGGGCCCCCGGCGGATACGGCGCGGGTGATCCGGGGAGCAGAGAAGGCCGGTAGATCGCTAAGGAGGCCCCGGGTGCGAGCGACAGCTGCGGAAACCAAGGCGTTGGCGAGATGGTGCTCAACGTTCGGCTTCGTCGACGTGGGCGCGTCCTGGGCGGTTGCAAGGCATTTTTGCTTGCGTTATAATGAAGTATTGCAAATTGGCTCCGCGGCGGCGCCAGCTGCCATCGGTGCGCCGGGTACAACGCGGAAAGAAGTGACCATAACGTACATGAGCAGAACGTGCTATTCTGAGCCTGTGCAGGTAATCAGAAAATGCACTTGTAGCTTGCAAGGTAAGGCCTTGTGCGGAGTCTGCGTCCTGTGCTCCAGGGAAGCCGGCGACGACGGTCTTTTGTTCCCAGGAATCAGCTACTCTGAAAGTTTAGCGACGTTGAAACTTGCGGCCCAGGCGCGCGGCCTACCCAACGCGTCTGCGTGGGGAACGCATGCCTTCAGGCGCGGCTGGGCTACAGAGTGCTTGCAGGCCAATGGCCCTGCGGCGTTGTTTTACTCAGGCGGATGGCGTGGCCTTTCCGCTTTCGCTAGCGCCTCTGCCAGGGCTCGTGGCGGTATCGCTGCGGCGGAGTTCCTCATTGAGCATTCAGAATCATCGGAGGCTGCGGAGTAAAAATGCTCCTGCTTGCATGGGGTGAGCTCGGTAATCAGTTGCATTTCGCTTCGCGCAGCCGTCCGGGCCACCTGGGTGCGTTGGGGTGCTTCGGGGGCTTTCCCAGGATGACCCCAGCCAGCTGCGCGAAGATTGGCTGCCCATCGCACGTGCGAGAACACAACGGCACAGGGGGCGACGAGAAATTCTAGTCGCCCCTAAATCGCGAAGCGATTTGGGGGGCAGTGAAAGTTTGAGGAGCGCTAGGGCTCCTTGCATCCTGGCCTCTTGGCCCCCTTGCCTCCATGCCTTTGGCTCGCTGGAGCGGGCGCTGCCTGGTGGGGGCAGCGGATCCCCGGGAGGGGTGAGTGAGTTCGTTCCACGCGCTTCGCCCGTTGGGGTGGCGGGTGTCTCTTGTGTCGTTGGTCTGTTTGTCGGCGTCGTCTGTTTGTTGTCTGTTTTGTCGGTGGGCCCGGAAGGGCATGTGGGGGTGCCGTCTGTGGCGAGCGCTGCGCCTGGCTGGGCAAGTCAGCGCTTCGCCCAGGCAGACGCCTGGCGGTGCAACGGGGCGCCCCTGCCAAGGTGCCGTGGCGGTTGGGGCTTGCCGCGGGGCGTGGTTTTCGTTTTCCCGCCCGCCCTCCCTGTGTTCTGCTGGCTGGGGTGCTTCGGGTGCTTTCCCAGGATGGCCCCGGCCAGCTGCGCGAAGACTGGCTGCCCATCGTACGTGCGAGAACACAGCGGCACAGAGGGCGACGAGAAATTTTATGGTCTGACCTGAGGTGCCCGTGCTTCTGTTTCGGCTTGGAGGCTCGGGGGAGAGGCAGCAAGATCGGGGGCGGGGGCCTGGTCGGGCGGATCTTGTTGCGGCGATGGGCTTCTCGGGCACTTTTTTTTTTTTTTTTTTTTTTTTTTTTTTTTTTTTTTTTTTTTTTTTTTTTTTTTTTTTCCGCGGTTGTGGCTTCTCTT
Source organism: Prorocentrum cordatum (assembly GCA_963575745.1). Taxonomy (NCBI): domain Eukaryota; class Dinophyceae; order Prorocentrales; family Prorocentraceae; genus Prorocentrum; species Prorocentrum cordatum. The sequence continues at coordinate 569,832 of CAUYUJ010001336.1, forward strand.
CCTCTCCGTCCTCTTCAGGGGGTGCTGGCGGAGCAGGTGCAGGTGCATGTGGTGGTGCATTTGCTGGTAAAGCGTCGTCCCTCTGCCTCTTATCGTATCCGTATTGAATTCGGAGTTTGTGTTTAGTGGCGTAGTCGAGTGAAACCGCCCGCCCGCGCGCATCCTTTGGCGCACTGCCTCGGGCGCGGGCCTCCTCGGCAACTTCCAAGCGAATCCGATCAAATGTATCCCTCGAGCAGTTATGCGAAATGAGCCATTGCTGTAGAAATCCTTCGTCTCGCTCACTTCTGTCGGGCGATCTGGTAGCGTTTAGCCGAGACAGCATCTTGCGACACGTGCGAGATACAGCAACAGCACGAGCGCAAAAGCATGAGCTGATCCAGGAAGGCTACGAAAACAACACTTTGCTGCATGCGCGCGCCATCAAATTGCATAGAACAAAGAAAAGCAAAAACAATCTCTCCAAATGGATCCGGGACCACAGGGAACGGGGCAGATGATAATCTGCTCCGAAATTCCGCCCAGATGGATTTCGGATCGCGGGGGGAGCGCGGCAGTTGAGAAACTGCCCCGAATTCCGTCCAGAAGCTGCGCCGTGCACCGCGCAGCACCGCACAGCACCGCACAGCGCCGCACAGCACCGCACAGCACGGCACAGCACTCCACAGCACCGCACAGCAACGCACAACACCGCACAGCACCGCGCAACACCGCACAACGCCGCTTTCGTTTTTTTTTTTTTTTTTTTTTTTTTTTTTTTTTTTTTCCCCCCCCCCCCCCCCCCCTCCCCCCCCCCCTCCTGCGTCGGGTACTCGTTTTGAATAGAGCACTGCGGTCTCCACTCCTCCCGCCCCCTCCCGCCTTCTGGGGGGCTGCGATCTGCGAAACTGTCGCCACTTTCGAGGTCTGCTGGGGGGCCCAGCGGAGCGACGCCCTACGGGGATTCAGATTAGACCTCGCCATCCCTGGGGGGCTGCGATCTGTGAAACTGTCGCCACTTTCGAGGGCTGCTGGGGGGCCCAGCGGAGTGACGTCCCTACGGGGACTCAGATTAGACCTCGCCATCCTGGGGGGCTGCGATCTGTGGAACTGTCGCCATTTCGATGCTGGGGGGCCCAGCGAGTGACGCCCTACGGGGATTCAGATTAGGCCTCGCCATCCCTGGGGGGCTGCGATCTGTGAAACTGTCGCCACTTTCGAAGGCTGCTGGGTGGCCCAGCGGAGTGACGCCCTACGGGGATTCATATTAAACCTCGCCATTCCTGGGGGGCTGCGACCTGTGAAACTGTCGCCACTTTCGAGGGCTGCTGGGGGGCCCAACGGAGTGACGCCCTACGGGGATACATATTAGACTTCGCCATCCCTGGGGGGCTGCGATCTGTGAAACTGTCGCCACTTTCGAAGGCTGCGCGGGGGGCCCAGCGGAGTGACGCCCTACGGGGATACAGATTAGACTTCGCCATCCCTGGGGGGCTGCGATCTGTGAAACTGTCGCCACTTTCGAAGGCTGCTTGGGGGGCCAGCGGAGTGACGTCCTACGGGGACTCAGATTAGACGTCGCCAGCGCTGGGGGGCTACGATCTGTCAAACTGTCGCCACTTTCGAGGGCTGCTGTGGGGCCCACGAAACTGTCGCCACTTTCGAGACCTGCCGCGGGGTCCAGCATAGTGACGTCCTACGCGGACGCAGATTGGACCCGTCATTCTACTTCGATTATCCCGCATCTGCGATCGACTGTATGTGCGCGAGGAACTAGACATGGAGTGGTCTGGCACTGACTGACGTCAAATCGTTGTGTGCCGGTGTCTCCTGGGGTGTTGCCTGATGCAGCTCGTCGGCGCTGCGACTCGAGCTGGCGGTCGTCCTTCGGACCCGCAGAAACATCTGCTGAGCTCGATGAGCTAGGGGAACTACAGGAAAGAAGTGCAGGAAACGGAGGCCGGTCATGCACTCGCCGATACCTCGTTGCTCTGTCATCGTCTTTGCTGTTGCATGATCCTTATCTGGCCTGCCGGCGCCGCGGCTCGAGCTGGCGGTCGCCCTTCGGGCCCGCGGGAACATCTTCTGAGACAAGTGGACGCCGCCGCCTTACTTGCAGGCAGCGCATTGCATTCGCGGACAGCAGCATGGCAGACCGCAGTGAGATCCTCAGTCGCGTGGTGTTGCCAAGCCTGGCGGAGACGCGCGTGATCGACCTGAAGTCCCAATCGCGCGTGCACTGTACCTGCGTGGCGTTCAGGCACGCGCGTGATGCTGCTCGCTCCGCGTTCAACCAGTACGTCGCCAGTGCAACTTTGGACGATGGACAACCGATTGATGATACGCGACCCCGGCCTTGAGCATCTTTCCCGCGGGCCGCCCGCAGACCTGGCGGCGCGCCTGCGAGCGTTCAGCTCCCGCGCTGAAATGTGCGGGAAGGAGGCGGAGAAGCTAGCGGGCGAGCTACGCCTCGCTCGTTCCTTGCACTCTAAACAAGTTTTATCATGTGGAACTCTGCGACGACATGGCGCAGGCAGCGCTGCGGGTTTAGCTCGCACTTGAAAAACGCGGCAGTCTTCTGTCTCCTCCCGCCACTTTCATCGTCGTCCTATTCCCCGCCTCACCTTCTCCATGCATGCTGCTGCTTCCGCGATGGCCTTTCGCCCTCCCCGCCCTCCATTCCATCCCTCTCCTACCCCTCGTTCCCGTACCCGTTCTTCTTCGATCCTGGGGCCTCAATCCTCGTTCTTTCGATCGTCGTCCTGTGAATCGTGCAACGCATGCGCATCCCATGTAGCTTGCACAGCAAATCGCCGCGTCTACACTGTCGTTGTTCCTGCTAATGTTGGCATACTCCTCTTGCCATTAGATGCACGTGGGCTGGGTACGTCGCAGGGTAATTTGTTTTCGTTGGTTTGGGTGGGGTCCCCCATAAATCGCACCCGTGGGGGCACAACGTTCGGGCTCACGGGGGATGCTGAACGATTTGCCTGGCACGTCCCATGTATGGTGGTGCCTGGAGCTCAGACAGGGCCTCTGTCGGTACCTTCTTGGCGCTCTGGCGAGGCTTTTCAGGAGGTGAGGGTGGGGCACGAAACCTGATAAATAGTACAATATACCCACACCCCATTCGCTCGGGCGGGTCCGCCCTGCAAGGGTGGGAAGAGCAAGAATCGCGTGACATAGTCTGATGTAGGGATGCCCTGCTCTCTCGGGAGGGGGGTCCCTGGCGCTCTGGCGGGGCATGCCCAGGACGGGAGGGAGGAGCACGAAACCAGAGGACAACTATGGCATAACCACACCCCGTGCGCTTTGACGGGGCTGCCTCGGGTGCGGTGGGAGGAGCAACACAAAGCAGGGACTGCGTATGGTATAGCAACACCCCTCTCGCTCTGCCGGGGCCGCCCTTGAGGGGTGGGAGGGGCAAAGCAACTTGTGAAATGATAGGTATAGCGATGCCCCGCTCGCTCTGGCGGGGCCTGTCTGGCGCTTTGGCGGGGCCGCCCCAGGAGATGTGGGAGGAGCACGAACATTGAGGAATGAAGGGAGGAAAAGGAGAGAGGAGGGAATGCAGGCAAGGGGAGGGGGCGGGGGGGAAGGAGGGACGGAGGGGGGAGGCCTGGGCCATCAAGGCCGTCTTGAGCACCCTGGGGCCTCCCGCTCCCGCTCTGTGGCCCAGCTTGGACCTGTCCTGGGGCTCTCTTGGGCCGTCTGGGGCCCCTCCTGGGCAATTGTCGGGCTCCCTGGGGTCATCTTGGGGCTCTGTTGGGTGCCTCTTCGGCGGTATTGGGGCGGTCTTGGGGCGGTCTTGGGGGCGTCTGCGGCCGTCTTCAAGCATTGGAAGCTCGAGAACGCGAGAAAACGAATAACCACTGAACAAACCAATGCAAATCAATGATTTGGGCCTCTTTGGGCTCTCTCGGGACGTCTTTCGGAGCTCTCTTAGGCCCTTTTGGAGGCCTCTTGGGCTGTGTTTGCCGTCTTGAGCTCCTCTGGGCCACGTCGGGATCATCTGGGCCGTCCTGGAGCTCCTTGGGGCCTCCCGCTCCCGCTCTTGGGCCCATCTTGTGCCTCTCCTGGGCTTCTCTTGGGCAGTATTGGGCTGCTCTTGGGCAGTGTTCAAGCTCTTCTGGGACGTCTTGGGTTTTTGTTGGGGGGCCTCTTCCGCGGTCTTGGGGCGATCTTCGGGGCGTCTTCAGCCGTCTTCGAGCGCTGGAAGCTCGAGAACGCGAGAAAGCGAAAAACATTGAACAAATATCCAGGAATCAAGGACATGGGCCTCCTCGGGCTCTCTCGGGACGCCTTTCGGAGTTCTCTTAGGGCCTCTTGGAAGCCTCTTGGAAGCCTCTTGGGCTGTGTATTGGCCGTGTTGGGCCCATCTGGAACCACGTTGGGGCCATCAGGGCCGTCGGCCTTCTGGGGGCATCTTGGGCTTCTTGTGGGCAGTCTCGGGGCTCGTTGGGGCAGTCTTGGGGCCCTCTTGGGCGATATCGAGAGCACATCGTGCCATCTTGGACGCTGCGAAAACCCAAACAGCGGATAAGGTAAACAATGTGTATTCTCCAGCGGAATGAATGGTGTTTGCTTCTTCGGGGCCTACTTAACGGTCGTCCGAAAGGGCGTTTGGGGCGGGGGGGGGTCTGGTTTAGGGTGTGGGGGTGGGGGGGGTCGGGGTGGGGGGGCCCCGGGTAATAAGAATATAGGAATCGGAATCTGCCTGATCCTGTAGCCAGCCAGCCAGCCAGGCCATGCTCTGGGGCGTGTTTTTTTGAAGACGTCTCACACGGCGGGCCCCGGGACCCAAAACATTTGTCCCGAGCCCCGAAAGAATACTCTCTCTAGAACCCCGAAATCATATTACATGTTCTGAACCCGTGTCCCCGGATTTTCTCGGATCGGGCGAAAGGGGGGGATAGCAAAGGGGGGGTTTGAGAATCAGCTCACGTAGCTGATTTTCCCGGCGCCTCCCGGCGCCGGAGGCGGCTATGTATCGAGGAATGGGCCCCTCGGTGAGGCCGAAACCAGCTGCATGCAGCAAATTTCGTAACCCCCCCTTTCCCAATCCCCCCCTTTCGCCCGACCCGATTTTCGCCCGTCCCCGGATTTTCGCCCGAGCCGTTTTTTGACGGTGCCGAGGCCCGGCGAGGGACCCTGGAGGCCGAACAGGTGTGTCCCAAGACCTCCAGCCGTGACTTTTGTTCGCGGCGCGAGCACCTGGAGGTAACCGGCACCGCCAGTCTCCAGACCTCTCCCGGGAGGCGTTCTGACCAGAACTTCGAAGCGAATCCAGCTGTGGCATCGAGGACCTCCCGAGAGGCCCAAAACAAGTGCAAACGATGCAATGGTAGCGGTGCCTGTTACATTTCCCGACGTGTCTTCCGTTGGTTCGCGTGCGTTTCTTCACGACGCGAGCTTATCTGAGATTAGTTTTGGCGGCGAGCGAGGGAGGGAAATGAGAAGGAGAAGACCTTCTCGGAAGGCGGCGGGACTTCTCAGAAGCCCTCGCGCCTTCTGGACAGTGTTCTGTGTCTTCGGGGAAGGCTCAGACAACTGTCTTAAAGGCCGGGAGGCTTCCGAACCTTTCTGGAAGGCCTTTTCCTTCTCTCTTCTCCCCCTCGCTCGCCACCGATCGTTCTCGCAGTTCTCAGTCTGAGCGTGTGTGCGTGGGGGGGAGGAGGAGGAGAAGGGGGAGGGGGAGGAGGACAAGCTAGGTGCGCTCGCGTCATATCTGACATCCTACCCCTCCCTCCCATCCCTTACCATGGCGTAGATCACCTCTCTACTCGCACAGTCGGGGTACGCGATGCATCGTAGAGCACGGCATAGCATGGCGTAGAAGAGCACCGCAAAGCGTAGTATGTCACAGCATGGCGTGGCGTGGCGTAGTGAAGAATTGCATCACAAAGCTTTGCAACGCAAAGCATGGCATCGCACAGCGGCCCCGAATATAACATTGCATAGCATGGCGTTGCAGATCAAACCGTAGCATGGCATAGCACGACGTGGCACGTCAGCACTGCATATCACAGCTTCAGCTGAAGGCATGGCATCGCGCAACGGAACGCAACCTAGCATTGCTGCATGCCGTGGCATGGCACGGGAAATGACGCCAGCGCTGCAGCGGGAGCACGATTCGGAACGAGCGGAAGCGCAGAAATGAGGCCGCCGCTGCAGCGGGGGCACGATTCGGAACGAGCAGAAGCACGGAAATGAGGCCAGCGCTGCAGCGGGAGCAGCATTTTGGGAAAACATGCAGGCGAAAACCCAACTCCAGGGAATCCTGTGTGAGAAGAAAAAGAAACGCAGGGGAGGGGGGGGGCGAACACTCCCATCCCGTCATCAGAGGAAGGAGGAGAGTAGTATTCATGTTGAGAAATTGTGGAGGAGGAGGAGGAGGAGGAGGAGGAGGAGGAGGTGGGGGGGAAAAGGGGAAGAGGAACACTGAGGAGGAGGAGGAGGAGGAGGAGGAGGAGGACGAAGAGGAGGAGGAGGAAGAGGAGAGGAAATAGGAGGAGGAGGGAGGAGGATGCGGAGGAGGAGGAGGAAGGATGGGAGGAGGAGGAGGGGAGGAGGAAGGAGGGAGGAGGAGGAGGAGGAGGAGGAGGAGGGAAGAAGGAGGAGGAGGAGGAGGTGTGAGGATAGGGAGGAGGAGGAGGGAGGAGGAGAGGAGGAAGAGAGAGGAGGAGGAGGAGGAGGAGGAGGAGGAGAGGAGGAGGGGAGGGAGGAGGGAGGCGGGGGGCGGCCGCGGGGCGACCGCCCGAACCGTGCGGGCCGCAGCTCCGTGCCTCGGGTCCAAAGCAGATGGGGGGGGTAAAGCTTTCGGTGGTTCTCGGATCGAAATCTGGGGCAGTGTGGATGTTCCCAGCGTGCGCGTTTGACTGATGTGCACGGTAACTTCATGACGGTGCCATCCTTTCTTGATCATGTTTCCTCATCCATGTTAATCATATATTCTCGCGCGGAGTGGGAACTTTCGCGCCCGCGCGCCGCTCGCGAAGAGCTTCGCGCCTTCGCACAACATCCCGTGGAGGAGGGGGGGAGGAGGAGGAGGAGGAGGAGGAGGAGGAGGAGGAGGAGGAGGAGGAGGAGGAAGAGGAGGAGGAGGAGGAGGAGGAAGAGGAGAGGGAGGAAAAGGAGGAGGAGGAGGAGGAGGAGGAAGAGGAGGAGGAGGAGGAGGAGGAAGAGGAGGGGGAAGGGGAGGAGGAGGAAGAGAAGGTATGAATGAAGTTCGCCAGCATCTTGAACCCCAGAAAATGGGGGCGGGGGCGGAAAACTCCCCTAGATTACAGCCTGTAACAAAGCAGAGAAAGGCAAATCCCACCAGCCCTTTAGGGCGTAGGTGGTCTAGAGAGTTTCCTCTGCCAACCCCCCTTCTTTCCCTTCGGGGAGGGGTTTACCCCTCCCCTTACCCCTCCCCACTGACCTGGACGGGGCGTTCCGCGACGCGTTGGGACGCCCAAGATGGCTCAAGACAGCTCCAAGAGCGAAAAGGCAAGAAAGCACAAAACATTGATTTTACCTAGGTTTTGGAAGGATTTTGGCCTCTTGGGGGAGCCCAAGAGGCGATCCGAGGCACTCTAGAGGGGCGAGGCTAATTGGGGACCCCCTCTTCTTTGATCGATCTCCTCCAAGATGGCCCCAAGAGCGCCCCGAAGGCTCCCAAGAGCGCCCCAAGAGCGCCCCAAGAGGCCCCAAGAGGCGCCCAAGAAGCCTCCAAAAGGCTCCCAAGAGACCCCCAAGAGGCCCAAGAGGCTCCCAAGACGGCCCAAGACGGCTCCAAGAGCGAAAAGGCGAGAAAACACAAAACATTGATTTTACCTAGGTTTTGGAAGGATTTTGGCATCTTGGGGGAGCCCAAGAGGCGACTCGAGGCACTCTAGAGGGGCAAGGCTAATAAGCAACCCCCCCTTTTTTTGATAGATCTCATCCAAGATGGCCCCAAGAGCGCCTCGAAGGCTCCCAAGAGCGCCCCAAGAGCGCCCCAAGAGGGCCCCAAGAAGCCTCCAAGAGGCCCCCAAGAGACCCCCAAAAGGCCACAAGAGGCTCCCCGAGATACGCAAGAGGCCCCCGGGACCGCCAAGAGGCCCCAAAGACGGCCCAAGAGGCCCCCAAGCTCGCCATTGTCCTCCTCCTCCTCTTTCTCTTCCTCCTCCCTCCTCCCCCTCCCCCTCCTCCTCCTCCTCCTCCTCCTCCTTTTCCTTTTCCTCCTTCTCGTCCTCGCAGTCCTCCATCTCCTCCTCCTTATCTTCCTCCTCCTCCTCCTCCTCCTCCTGCTCCTCCTCCTGCTCCTCCTCTACCTCCTCCTACTCCGACGACGACGGCTCCTCCTACATCCTCTCCCTCTTGGGGTATATGGCGGCTCACCCCGCCCTCTGTTCTTCTGCATGCTCCCCCGCTTCCCTCATAACCTCCACTCCCCTGGGACTCATTTCTGGACGGGCTGGTGGGGATACGCGAAGCGTCTAGAATTATCAGGAGCGGACGACGACTGGGAAGGCCACGGAAGGCGAGGAGAAGGACCAGGCGAGACGGCAGAGGGCGGCAGTAGAGACACCTCGAGATGAGAGGAGGACGAAGCGGGAATCACTGGGCCTGTGGGCGGCGACGGATGCGGGGCGGA
>CAUYUJ010001336.1:580930-603430 GCA_963575745.1 Prorocentrum cordatum
AACACCTTATCTCGCGGCGCGAGGACCCCTGGCCATACTAACACCCACTGGGCCGCAGTAACAACCAACGGGCCGCAGTAACACCTTATCTCGCGGCTGGGGGGGAGAGCGGGCGGGGGGCAGGCAGCAGCAGGGGCAGGAAGGCTCGGGAGCGAAGGGCGGGGTTGGGGAAGACACAACGTGCCTGGAGATAACTGATGTGGGGAGGTGGGGAAGAGCGGGCTCACGGATCCTCGCGCACGAGACGACGAGATCGAATAGGTGGGGGCCGCCGTGAAGGACCCACTCCCGGCCAAAGGCGCCGAGCGCTCAAAGCTCGCGCAGGCGGACATCGGCGCAGGGGTCGGGGAAAACGGGGCCCATGATCCACGCGCGCTGCGACAAGACGCGGGCGCAATCCTCGCACGCGCGGCAATCGGGGCTGGGGGCGACGTCGCTGAACCCGGGCGCGAGAACGGGACTTGCGATCGAACGCCGACGGCAGCCAGGCCACCATCGAGGAACCCAGCGCGCGGCGACGTCGAGCCCGAACGCGTAAACGGGACTTGCGATCCAACGCCGACGGCCGGCAAGCCACCATCGAGGCACCCAGCAAGTGGCGACGTTGAGCCCGAACGCGACAACGGGACTTGCGCTCTAACGCCAGCGGCGAGGATGCCACCGCAAAATCCACACGCGCGCGGCGAAGTTGAACCCGGACACGACAACGGGACTTGCGATCCAACGCCGCGGCGACTCTCCATCGGCCCCGCTTCCAGCAAGTGGCGACGGTGAACCCGAACGCAAGAACGGGACTTGCGATCTAACGCCGAAAGACTGAGCCACCGACGACGAGGAGCGAGCGAGGGTGCCGTCCAACTGTATCACGCCACTCTGCTGCAGGAACTCCTTCGCCCCCACAAGGTCGGGGTCGTCGATGTCCACAGTCGGCGGAGGCGTAGCAGTCAAGGTGGGAGAGGTCGAAGACGACGAGGGGGCAGGGGTAGACGGGGCGGCGCTGGTGTCGGAGTCTGACGAGACGACTGGCGCGGGCCTTGGAGACACCAGCGGCGAGGATGAAGAGGAGGCAGAAGACGAATGCATGCGATAGCCCCGCCGACGGAGAGCAGCGCGCTCAGGGGCGGAAGCGCGGGGCGGGGCCGCCAGCTGCGAGGCGCGAACTCAAGCCGCGGCGCAGCTTCGAATGCGGGATGGCGTGGGCGGCCACGCGTCAGAGAGGCGGGCCTCGCTGTGCATGTGGTAGGCGGCCGTCATCGCCGAGAACGTCTCGAGCGAAGGCTGGCAAAGGCCCCGCCTCGTCGGCCAGTCCAGCGGGAATGGCCCAGCGAGCGCCTGCCGCAGAGCACGATGCAGCACTGGGCGCCTCGCGTAGTGATTGAGAGAGTCGAACTTCCCCAGGCAAACGAAGGCGGATGCTCTCTGACCGCGCGGGGAGATGATGCGAGCGGACGTCATCCAGCCATCAGTCCAGGTACGCAGACCGGCCCATGCCCGCGAGCAAGGGCAGCGGCGAAGACCACTCTGGCGCCCGTCCCAGTCGATGGTGGGCAGGGCGCGCAGGGAACGGCCAGCGAACTTGCGGAGGCGCAGCGCGAAGAGGGCCGTAGCGGTGGCCCGGACATCGCAAGAGCACGAACAGCGAGGTTTGCAGCGCGCTGAGGCCGCGGACGCGCGTGCTCAACTTGAAGAAGAGCATCTTGAGCAACGGCGACAGCCGTGGCGCCCGGCGCCGCTGGGGGGCCCCGCGGCGGGGAACCGGCAGCAGCAGCCTCGAGGTTCTCCACGAAGGCAGGCGACTGCCAGAAGGACGGGCGCGGCTTGCCCGAGGCCAGCATCCCGAGCGCGGCCGAGGTCGGATTGGCGGCTGTGCGCTGGCGGAGCTGCAGGAGCCACTCCTCCCGCCGCGGGGAGGTCAGCAGCGCGGCCCTGGTGATGGGGGGGCCGCGAGGTGGCCCCGCCGCGCGCAGCGCAGGTCGCCCCGCTGCTCGAGCTGCACCCAATAGTCGAGCGCGAACGTGCCGAGTAGGACGCGGAACGCTTGAGCCAGGGTGGCCAGCTCAGTTTGACAGACGGACGCAGGCGGCCAGCAGAACTGGGCCACGCGGGATATCGTCGAGACCCCGCGAGTATTGCACAGTGTCGAAGACAAGCTGGCAGGAGTGGTTCCCCGCCCGATGGCTCGAGCCCGAAGCCGAAGCTTGGCCGCCGGATCCGTTTAACGCGGGCCAGGGGATGCGCCAGGGCCCATCCGGAGACCCACATGCAAAAGAAGCTTCGGGGGGGCCTCGAACGAGCTCCAATCGGGGACCTCAAGAATGACCAACGCCGAGACCTGGTCGGTGAGCTGCTTCGAGAATTTGGCACTTAAGGGGATATGCTTGCACTTAGAGACCCTCAGAACCAGATTGGCCATTCTCTCAGATCGATAGATGTGGGCCAGGTGGCGGATAGCCCTCAGGGCGCCGCCGATATCATCGGCGCAGGCCCGCGCAAGGCCGATACCCGACGCTACAACTCCCAAAGCCAAGTCGATCAGATAGACAGGCGCCCCCATGGCGAAGGGGGTCCCAGACAATGCACAAACCTGGATGATGTCACCCCCAATCCAAAAGACGCGCGCATGGGAGCCGAGGTGCGACGCGACGCCCTCGACAGGCGCACAGAGGAAAGAGACGAACCGCGCGAACATCGGGCAAGTGCACGGCCCGAAAGGGGAGGGTGAGGAAGTCCTGGTTGAGCGACGGGAAGGCCCGGCCAAAGCCCAGGGAGCACAGGAGAGGAATGTCGGGCGAGCCGCGAGGGACAACCGAGAGGGCCCTGCCGGAAACGTCCAACTCCAGGGCGTTGTTGCCAACATTTCGACAAGGAACGCAGCCGCGCTGACAGGGCGGGGCGAGGGCCTGGAGGGCTGAGCGGATGGCCATGTTGCCCACGGCTGAGACAAGCTTAAGATCGCAGTTCCTCAGGCCAATGACGCGGACCTTGTCTGGGGACCTCGCGCAGCTGCTATCTCTGAGCTCCGGGCCGGTCACATTCTTAAGCAGGAAGATCTGGCTGGTGTCGCTGGCATTCGAGAACAGCTCCTGGCCTCCAAGCACCCGCTCCAGGGCGCCCCGCAAAATGTCGACTCCCCACGACGAAGCAGCCCAGGCAGCAGACGGCAGAGCGTCGGGCCCAGGGGCCGAATGGCGAGCAGCACGCACGGCACGACGGAGCATAGAACGAGACGGGGGAGGAAGGCGTATATTTTTAGGCGCGCCAGGTAGGAGGCGACGTAGGTAGGAGGCAGCAACAGCAGCGTCCCACGGCTTCTTCTGAAAGACGGGCGCCCAGAAACTGGTGAGCTCACGCAGGCGCTCCGACGCCCCCTCGAGGACCTGACCGTCTGGCGCGCGAGCTCTAGAGAGCGAAATCGTGCGATTCAGTGGGGGCCAGAGCCGAGCGCGTCTTTCAAGATCGCGCAATTGAGCGCGAACCTGAGCACGGCCACCTTCGCATCGCCTACGCTCCGCAAGTTCAGCCTTCGCTGTCTCCGCAGCCTCAGCCTGGACATGGTCGACCCGCGCCTGGAACGACGGGGGGTGGCGGAGTTCGACTTTTCCACTGGCGATGGAGATCGCGTCGGAGGCGATGGGGTGCGAGTCCAGGGGCCTGGAGGCGAGCCCGCAGTCCTGGCGCAGGACAGCCCTGGCGAGAGACCTGGCCAGCTGCGCGAGCGCGCGAGGGCGGCGAGGCTTGCCCCGAGAGAGGGTGTCTGTAGTCTCGGCCGCGGCGGTCTTCAAAAGCTCTTTGTACTTCTCGAGCTTCACAGGCGGGGAAAGGAACGGCCGCGACGCGGCCTCGCAAAGGCCCCCCCAGACGCCTCTTGAACGCAGGCTCCGAGAAGATGTGCTGCGGGATGGGTCGAGGGCCCCGGGGCCCGGCAGGGCGCGCGGCACAAGACGCCACCGCCGCGGCATTTTCAGTCAACTTCCGATCGAAAACCAACGCCCGGGAGTCGAGCGTGCCAATCTGAACATTGAGAAGACAAATCTACCATCCTACCAATGAACAAAAGAATCGATCAGCAGCCGGGCAGACATTGTTAGAGTTTTTGTATTTTCTCGTAATGCGTCGGATCCTCGCACTCAATCTCTGTGAGAAGCGAGAGCGCAGCTCGCCGCCTCGGAGCTCGCGCGCGGCGGCAGCGGGCCGACCGACGGGCGGCGGCCGTCGGGGGGGCGAGGGCCCGGGGCTCGCGCGTGGCAAAATTGAAGTCCCCGCAGGCGAAGGTGGTGTGCATGTCGGGGGCGTCAGCAGCAGCGACTCGCGATGCTTGTGCCGCATCTGCCGCCTCGCGAACTTGGGCTGCAGGAAAGTCATGGTCGTGGATGCTCAAGATCTCGAGCGTCCGAAGGCCATCGAGCGCAGTGGCTTGAAGCGCCCCCCCAGGAATGAGCACCTTCTGCCGCGATGTCGGGGGCGATGCGTCGCGCAGCGCAAGGGGGGGGGGGGGGGCGACTGCAGCGCCGCCGCCCCGATTGTGGCCAGCCGCGGGGTCGTCGCAGAAGCTTGGGTGCACCGCGGGGCCCGCGCCGACGGAGTTGAGGAAGGAGACGGGCTGGCGGCGGCCCTGGCGCGCCTCCTGGAGCGCCACGATCGCCTCGAACGGCTCGAGGCGGAGCAGGCGCCCGCGCTCCAGGATGGCTTTATCCCCGCCGGCTTGAAGCAAGGCGCGCGCGCTCCAAGACGGAAGCCGCGATTTCGACGCAGACGCGCCAGCGGGGGGCGGAGGAAGACGGAACAGCGCGACCGCGCTAAAGACACCGCCGACTGGGATCAGCGGGGCGCGCGAGCTCCAGGGCCGCATTGCGGAGCGTGTCAACGGACATCGCGTGCTTGCGCAGCTGGTGGGCGCCCCAGAGGATCTTCGGCGGCGCGTCGCCGTGGAAGACCTCGATCTGCATGATCTTGCCCCGGCCAACAGAGTGGGCCCCGCGCTCGCGGTCGGAGAACGGCCTCTTGCCAGGGAGCTGCGCGTCGACGATCTGGCGAGCCCTGCGCAACGTTATTTCCAGCTTGATCTGCTTTGGGCTCATGTCGGGGCCCAGATGGAGGCGGCGCCGATCGGCGCCTGGAGGGTCGACCCAGAACTCGCGCCAGCCGTTGGCGTCCTTCAGGGAGGAAATCGCCCTGGCCGCCTTGCGGGCAGCGGCGCCAATGAGCCCAGAAAAGTGCACTTCAAAACGGCGAGTTGGAGATTCAGCACGCCGCTTGATGTCGAACCCCGAAACTTCAACACCGATGCCGCAAAGCCACAGACGGAGAACAGCAACAACGGAGGCGATGGTCGTGGGCTTCTGCGAGGCGCCGGCCACGATGGTGGAGCCAACGTCGCGAGCGAAAGAGGAAGGCGTAGGCGGAGTCGGGCGAGGGCATCCGCAGCGACCACAAGTTGACGCTGGAGCACGGTGACCTGGGCCTGCAGCTCTGCGATGGTGGCGCCATGGCCGTCAGTCAGCCCGCCAAGAGAAGAAGGCGATGAACTCCGTGTGTTCGTCGATCTGCTTCTGGAGCCGCCTGGTGAGAGAGTCCATCCTCGGGACCAGGGCGGATTGGCCCTGCGACTCGATGCTCGCAGACTGCTCGGGCACCTCACCCTGCATCCTGGAAAGCATATTGAAGAGGATGGTACGGTTGTCGCTGACCGTCTTGGACACGGCGGAGCTGACCTCCTGAGCGATGGTAGAAACGTATGGCGGCGAACTCGTCGCGGCACAGCTGGCACAGGATGTCGTCGGAGTAGAATTCATCTTCGTCGTCAGGGACAGCGAGAGCGAGCGCAGCGTCATCAGGGCCAGCAGCAGTTTGCCTCTTGCGCGAAACGAAGCGCCCAGTGCCTTTGCCTTTGCCACAGGCTCGCTGTCCTTCGTCGTCGGGAAAGGTGGGGGCGGCCTCAAGCTCGGCCGCGAGCACATGCATCTCCTGGGTGGCCACCAGGGGCGCACCAGGGACAACGTCGGCCATGGCGAAAGGGGGTCTGGAAAGTCCGCCAGCCTTCGACAGCTGAAAACCCCCTAGGAGAGGGCTGCCTCGCTCAAAACGGGCCTGTCCCGATCTTGAGCCAAAATGGCAACGGAGGAGGAGGAGGAGGAGCAGGAGGAGGAGGAGGAGGAGGAGGGTGAGGAACAGGAGGAGGAGGAGGAGGAGGAGGAGGAGGAGGAGGAGGAGGAGGAAAAGAAAGGGAGGAGGAGGAGGAAAAGGAGAGGAGGGGGGGGGAGGGGGGGAGAAAAGGAAGGAGAGGAGGAGGAAAGGAGGAGGAGAGGAGGAGGAAGGAGGAGGGGGATCGGGATCGGGATCGGGCCCGCGGGAGTTCGTCTGCTACCTCGAGGCACCTGCAAGCGACCGCCTACCTATGCGACAACAGGGGGAACTCTGGGGGGCGAAACGAAAAACTCGCCTAACCATCCAGTGCGGCCCGTGGCTCACGACGGACGCCGCACCGCCCCCACAGGCACCCCCAGGGCGGCGCGCAGCCTGCAGGGGGCCCGCTGGTGGGGACCAGTGATTATTTACTACCGACGACCCTTGCCCTTCCTGCCCTTTCCCGAGCCTTTCGCCCTAAAAGGCCTCCCCTCTCTAATGATGGTCGGGGTATTGGACACTCCTGAGCCGTAGGCAGTGGGTATGAGCTGGGGCCGAGGGCTCAAAACTTCCGAAGATACCGCTCCCCTCCGAATTAGTTCCGCCAACCTTGCACTGCCCCGCATCAGGCCCATGTTAATGACACCGCGTGGGTCCCGCCCTGGAGGCGGGGCAAAAGACTGTAAAAGAAGGCTGCTACTGCTACTACTCTGTCCTCCTAAGCTTCTCACTCTGCTCGCTGCTTCCTGCCCGACTCCGCGCGGTCGCGAGATGCGTCCCTCTCGAGAGGCCCCTTCTTCACGTAGCCGATCTTCCGCTCGGCCCCCTGTGGTGGGCATGGCGCACTCGATGGTCGTGGTGATGGCGGGGCCCTGGGTGTGGAGGTGTTCGACCATGTAGATCAGCCTGACCCAAGAGTTCGCGTCCGTCTTGAATTTGTTCTTTTCCACTTCACGTGAAGCACCCATTCTCCCATCTTCAGTACTGTCATCGTCAGCCACTTCTCCGTCAGCGGCTGCATCCGCAGTTTCTGCTGCATTCCCTCCTTGCCGTACTGCGTGTCCCCCCAGTGCATCACTGTCATGAACATTGTCACGAACTGTGGCCCGCGCGACTTGAAATCCACTTCTTGTCCATCTTTTCGCCTTTTCGTTGGCTCCTGCGCGCGCTCGTTGCGATCCTGCCCTGCCTTCTCGTTCATCTCCGCGCCGTCGCTGTCTGCGCTGATGTCGTCGTACCTGCTGTAGACCGTGCTGCTCAAACCCACCGTCGCGCGGCTGTCGGCCATAACGAGCTGGGCGATAATCACCGCCACCAAGTTGTGAAGGACATTCCGTCCTTTGTTTTTGCTGCCTTGGCCTCGTCGCGCACGGTGAGCCCTCTCTTGTCCGCGGGGGCCGATGACTGGTCCGCCATCCACGTCGGCTTCGGGGGCGGCCCCTCTACCTGCGACCCCATGTGAATCTGCAGCTCGGGAGTCTGATTCACGTAAATATGAACCCAGAGATGGATTCACCTCAATCGGAAGGTGGTTACAACCCAGATGGCTACATAGATCAACAACATCGCTTGCATGGTAACCGCAGGCCCCACATTCCAAGGTAGTTGGTGGGATCAATTCCAGGAACGTTGAAGAACCACGAGTCGGCCATTTTCCACTCAGGAGGGCCCTCTGGAGGTGCTTGTAGGCGTTAGACTGGCTAGCCCCGCATACAATGCACGTGTTCGTGGGGGCCACCGTCGAGCATAAATTGTGTACTTTATGTATGCGACGCATATGATTCATAAGGTCTCGTTTCGTTTGAAACTCCCTTCCGCGCACCTCTCCCTCCTCCACCGTCCAGTCGCACTTCCGCGGGTACCCCAGGGGCTCCTCATGGGTGTCCTCCAGGCCCCCCTCGAGATAGTCCGACGGGGGAGCGACTACCGAGAGCCCCCTTGCACGTATCTCCGAGAAGTCTACTCTCATCCAGAACTCCCGAAGCTCTTTGTTCACAATATCGCCAGGGCAGCGTGCGAAGTGCGAGCAAACCTCGCCACCGTCCAGTAGCTCCGACGCTCGTTGAAAGTCGGCTTGCAACTGCTTAAGCCACGGCGATGCTAGTGTGGGGTGAACAACGTCGCCTGACATCGGAGCTCCACCCGTGTCGATCCTGACCGCTCCAAGCAGCAAGCAGAGCTCCGCAGCGTGGTTCGTTGGGGCGGTCGCCCAACCCCGATGCCATCCAAGGCGTCTCACGAGCAGCTCCGTTCCACAACTCGCTAGCCGCCAATGCTGCATCGCCCTTTTGTTTGACCGCGAGCGAACTCGACCTCCCACCTTCGTAACCGCCTTGCCCTGGGGAGCCCTCCTCCCATACCTGGCCGGAAGCGAATCGAGCTCACGAGTATGCCGGGGCGTCAACAGCATTGGCTCCAGGCCCGTCAAGGCCGCATTCTGAACAAAACTGAGAATCCAAGTCCGCTTCCATCGGAACGGCAGTGCGAGGGGCCACACTTGTCCCAACGCATAGTACGCATCTGCCGTAGCCTGAATTCGCCCGCGGACCTCCACCGTCGCAGAATGTAGCATGTTAATTGTTGGCCCCAAGTATCGAACGTCTTCCCGAAGCTGCCCTGCAAGTGGTTTACGACCCCTGCCCCTAGCCCACTGCCTGCGCTGCACCGCCCGTAGTCACCGAAACCAAAGCTTGATCTCCTGCTTGGGCGTGTTTTGTGAAAAAAAACCAATCTCCTGCATTTCTTCAGATAAAATCTCATCCGCGCGCTTTATGACCCGAGAACAATGCCCCACTGTACTGAGTGGGGTGGCCACGTGAGCTCGAAAAATGTCGTCGGCATAGAGGCGCCACCCCTACGTTCGCACTGGGGTCTCGCCAGTTGGCCAGCAAGCCCGTCGAGGACGTGTCAAACTCTCGCAGGCGGCGAAGCCGCTGCAACATCGGCCCCGAAAAAAGGTTCCTCTGAATAGTTCCACGACGAACGGATCCCTCATCGCCCCGCCCCCCCCCGTCTTGGCGCACAACCCTCCTTCCAAAGATTCCAACCAGATAACGCTACATCGAACGCGCTGAACACACAAACCAACATCCTGAGGCTCCGCATGAAGCTCCACTGGTTGCTCGAGTTTCTTCCGCGCACCACTAGCGAAGGCGTTCGACATATCCTTGTACGTGACCGCAAAAGAGTATCCTGCCCTTTTCAGGCACCACCCCAAGAGCTGCGCCACTAAAATCGCACCTCCCCGACGTCTACCCATGACAAATCCGCGTTCCATCGTCGTGGGAGGTACTCGGAGGAGGCCTGAATAGAACGCTTTTCCGATCGTCGGGAGCACGTGGGCTGCCCTTCGGCCCGTAGGGCCTGGTTTCGCATGTTTTCGAAGCTGAGCCCCAGAGCTGATCTGCCACCGTAGCGGGGTACGGTTAGTGGCCCGAATCAATCTGAGACCTCCCTCAAGTATTTCCCCAAACAGCTTCATGTCTGGGACCTCCTGGTGGCGGCTTACGCCCATGCCCTTGTTATCGATACTCGCCGAGGGGTCAAAGCGCAGCAACCAAACTTCCGCTGGTGGGGTTCCTGATGACACCACTTTTCTTTTGCTCGAGGAACGAGCGTACTTCGTGATTCTCCACTGATTTGTCTGGGCCAACGCGCAGTCTTCCTCTGAAACGCATACGTTGGCCCCTGGGGGCGACGATGCCAGCCACTCATCGAGATCTATCTTGCGCGCCGACATGCCCCCCTCGCAGCCCTTCCAGCCCCAGTAGTCCGTCAACTCTTTCTCCGTGAAGTAGCCTCCTTGCAGAAGTCGCCCATCACGTCTCTTGGGGCTAAAGCGGCACTTCGCCGCCTGTCTGGACAGGCGCATTGCTTCCGCCATTCTTCTGGCTTGCCACGCCTCATCTATCTCATCCAGTAGAGCTTCATTCCTTGCCCGATCATATTTTTGTCGCTGCCGTCTTAGCCGTTGGCTCAGGTCCTTCAACTTCTGCTCGCAGTCGTTCAGCTCCGCGGAATATGCCTTCATGTGACTTCTGGACCGCCTTAGTCGAGCTCTTTCCTTCAACAGTTCTGATCCCTCCGCTGCTTCTTGCCTATACGTAGGATCGTTTGATATCTCATGTCCGAACAGTCGCTGCCCAACACTGACCATAATAGTATCAAGATGAAGAAATATTTCGTCTGGCCTCCCGTGGTTGAGCAGCGCCCTCCATGTATCCTCGCTCTCCGATAGACCAGCTTCCACCGCCTCCAGAAACTCGACTCTACGATGTCCCATCCTTACACACTTCATCAAGTCATCGTAGTTCCACCTAATATTGTCAAGCGAAGGCGACTCAGTAGCCGTAAACGCCTGCATGCCGTGTAACTCCATATAGATCGGCACATGGTCCTGCGGCGTGACCCCTTTGAAAGCCTGCAACTCAGCCCCCAGTCCGAATAGTGGGGAGAATCTCGGCACCATATCCACCATTCCGTCAGGCTTAAATAGATAGTCACTACAACTGCTGCGCCCCTTGTGTCCGCAGTACGTGTGCTCCAGCGTCATACTGCGAGAATTCATCACGAACATGTGCTATCGCTCGTTCACCTGTCGAATCGCTTCGCCCGCCCCCCCCTCGTCGTTGTTCCCGTGCCCGTCCTGGTCCCATCGACGTAGTATCCACCTGCTGCCATCTACCTGAAGTTCTGCTGATTCCCATTCCGTCATTCAAATCTGTGTAGACCAGTGGTGCGCACCTGCACGGTAACTGCTGCAAAATGCGCTCATACCATTGTGTCAAAAAGGTGCACCGTCTCCCTACAATGAGGTACCGTTCGAGCATGCCGTGGCTGAGGCGGAAAGTACATGACGAAGATCGCCATGTCCAGGGGGCCGCGGCGTACCCTTGCAGCCAAGGCCCTGCCCGCTGCCCCTGTAGGGCTCGCCCACGTCTGGCATACGTTCTGTTCTTTGAACTTGTGCCCTGATGTGATCGCGCAGCCCGTGGACTTGTTGGTGTATTCTCCTATACCGGCCTCAGCCTCTAGAGCCACTCTATTACCAATCTTCCGATATAGTACTTCATCCACTCGTCTATGCGACGCCTGTGTTCCCGCCGGCATCACCACATCCATGTTACCACAGCTGCTGGCAATCTCTTGCAACCTCATGCCCGAGGCGAACATCGGGTTGTACCCGAGCACCTTCAATATCCACTGGCCCACGGACCGCGCCATCGCGATGCCCGCTATGCGCCAAGGCAAGTCAACTCACCTGCCGCGCGAGGGCCGCCCCTCGCTCTCTTCGTGCCAGAGCGGCGGCTAGGAGGAGGGGGAGGAGGAGGAGGAGGAGGAGGAGGAGGAGGAGGAGGAGGGGGAGGAGGAGGAGGAGAAGGAGGAGGAGGAGGAGGAGGAGGAGGGGGACGAGGAGGAGGAGGAGGAAGAAGAAGAGGATGAGGAGGGGGAACCGGAGCCGAACCGCGAACCGCGAAGCGCGATCGTCTTCGGGGAAGGGAGACGTGAGCCAGGAGAGACATCCAGGTCCGCAACTGTGGGGCGAGCGAGTGGGGGAAGCGAAAAGCGAAAAGGAGAAGACCTTCTCGGAAGGCTCCGGAGTACCCCGCCGTCCCCGAAGACACAGAAAACTTCTCAGAAGGTGCGAAGGCTTCTGAGAAGTCCCGCCGCCTTCTGAGAGGGCTTTCTCCTTCTCACTTCCCCCCTCGCTCGCCGCCGCATCGGGAATCCTTCCCATCCGCTCGCCTTCTGGGGCGGGCAGATGTATCCGTAATTATCCACCTCCTCCTCGCGATCCCAACGCGCGGCTCCAGAGCAGTAGAGAGGGAAGGGGGGCAGAAAGATACTGACACCGCTACTTCCTGGACCACTCCCAGGATGCCATCTCACGAGAATTTCGAGGATCATCCAGCCGTGGCGACGAGGGCTTTCCGGGACGAGCAGCAGCGCTGGCATAGCACCAGGGAGACATCGGAAGGGGGGTCTTGACCTCGCGCGAATAAATGTCAAGTCGCACGCGTGGTGGGTTGTCTGGGGCGAGCAGGAGTCGCATCGCATACAGTCGGACCTAGGCCAGAAAAACAACCATCAAGACCATGAGACCCTCCGCTGGTCAAAGCGAGCAGAGCATCCAAGGGTACCCTTCCCCAGGATGCGCGAGAGCATCCAACAAAACCGAAACACATTAGGGCACCCTCCCCGAATCGACCCCGCGGGGGGGGCCAGATGCAAGCACGCAGGCAAACGGCTGGGGCCACGCTCTGGGGCCGCACCAGCGGTCACTCTGGCGAAAGGTCACTCGAATGCAGTGGAGGCTAGTCCACAAGAAACCTTCCACATGAAACCCAACCCTGAGGCCCCAGGATATCCATCGATTTATTTTTGGTGTGGGAACGTCACGCTTCTTTTGGCAAAGCCATCGAAACCCAAGAAACCCAGGGCACCTGGAGGCAAGTAAGGTGTTTCGTGGCATGGGCCTCCACTGTATCCGATCCCAGCGCTGATCCCGGAATTCACCATAAGAGTGGGGTGGGGGGGATCACATTTGGGGGGGTCTGCTTTGAGATGTCTTGAAGGGTTCCAGAGGGGTATAGGCAAAAGGCCGCCCTTTCATCATGGCTGGCCTGGGAGGGCGGTCTAGAACTGCTCGTCTGGGAGGCTTGTGACCCCCTCCCTTTTAGTCCGCCGGCCCCCTTGTGGGGCAACCAGGCTGCAGGCCGAATGTTCGCAGCTTCCAGTTTCCACTGTTACAATTCTGCTTCTTGCTACTTGCTGTTCCTTGTCGATGGGCCGCGCGAAGGGGGGGAGGCCCAAACGGGCAGGGTTAGCACGCCCTGAGCGTGTTGTCTGAATTGCTGGGGTGGGTAGAAATTACACCCCTCACGCAGATCGGCGGGTCAGGGTCCAAAAACACAAGAGATTTGCCACATTTCTCAAATTTACTGGCACCCCTCACGCAGATCGGCGGGGTCAGGGTCCAAAAACACACGGGATTTGCCACATTTCTAGAATTCGCTGGCACCCCTCACGCAGATCGGCTGGGTCACGGTGCAAAAAACACAAAAAGGATTGGCCACATTTCTGACATTCGCTGGCACCCCTCACTCAGATCGGCGGGGTCAGGGTAATGAAAACATATGGGACTTGCTACATTTTTGAAATTCGCTGGCACCACTCACGCAGATCGGCAAGGTCAGGGTCCAAAAACACATGAGATTTGCCACAGTTCTGAAATTCGGGTTCCAAAAAACACCAAAGGATTTGCCACATTTCTGAAATTCGCTGGCACCCCTCACGCAGATCGGCAGGGTCAGGGTCCAAAAACACAAGGGATTTGCCACATTTCCGAAATCCGGTGGCACCCCTCACACAGATCCGTAGGGTCAGGGTCCAAAAACAGATGGGATTTGTCACATTTCTGAAATTCGGTGGCACCCATCATGCAGATCCGTAGGGTCAGGGTCCAAAAACAAACAGGTCCCGACACTGCTTCACGGCGGCGCCCAGACCTCATGATTTAGCTTTTGCATCTCCCATTCTCCGAGACAGGGGGCCGGCGGCATGGGGCGAAGCCCTCACGGATAACGAGATGTGGAGTACCCTCTTCTTTTCTTGGCGGCGGGGAGGGAGGAGGCGGGCCCAGCAGCCTCGTGAAGGTCTCGTCCCTTCGGGAAAGCGTCAAAGCAGGGGGGGGGGCCGCAGATCATGGCCCGAGGCACGTGCGCGGCCCAGGGTCCATTTCGGTTCGATTCGATTCGATATCGACCTTGGCCGGCCCGATCCGATTTGATGCCGAAAAGGGGGACACGGGAGCACGTGTCTCCGCCAACTCGATTTTCGTGTCGCTGGCCCCTGGACCTCTCGACCCCAAACTGGAGGCCGTTTTTACGTCTCTCGGGTGGACATTAACGTGGGGAAACAAACGTGGGAGCAATCGGGAAGCGGGAAAATACCTACGAAAGAGGCCCCACAGTGCATCCCCCGCCCCAAAAGGTGGTGGGAAAGTGTGCCCTTCTTTATCCCAGGTGGTATTTCCACAACGACGGCCACGACGACGACCCCCTCGACGACCACGGCGGCGACGACGACGACGACGACGCTCGAGGAGTACAGGAGAACGGGTGAGTACTGCTCGCTAGATGCTCCCAATCTTGCGTGTTCGATCATGGGCCCCTTGCTGCCCACGAACTTTAGGCGGTCATCGGCGATCTTCGGCGGCCTCTGGCGGCTGGGAGGCAGCCGGCGCAGGCCGCCCGCCGCAGGCAGGCCAGCGCAGCAATCGGCGGGGAGGCGGCTGGGAGGCCGTGCAGTGTGAGAAGGAAGTCTTCGAGTAGGGGATCGACTGCGTACGGTAGGTTCTGACTACTCGTGAGTATTCCTCCTGTGGAGGGACACGCCCGACTTCAGCCAAAGCCTCATCGGGCAGCGGGCCTGCAGCCGTCGCCAGCCAGGGCGTCGCCGAGGGGCGTCGCTGGTGCACCCCAACTGCGCGCCTCGTGGCTGCGGGCCCCGCGGTGGCCTCTCTGCGCACTCGCGCCGCGGTTCCGGAGGGGGAAGGGCACCTTTGCGGCCTGGGGCGCAAGGCGCGTTTCTCTCTAGGTCGGGCCTGTCCCCCCTACAGGCGGATTGTTGACGAGAAATAAAACATACTCCACAAATACTCAAACATAGGCAAAAATTATTTAAAAGTGAGTCGTCCCCATATCATGTTTTTGATCATTTTTGAATATTCCTCCTGTAGAGGGACAGGCCCGACTTGATCAGGGGCGCGCAAACGTGGATTAGCGATCCATCCATGGATTTGGCGCGCGGTCGCCAAATCTATGTATCGGGGGAGGTGCCCTCCCCAACATGCGGCTGGTGCCGCCGCGGCGGAAATGTGCGATTTCAAATGGAAAGTGGACCCGTCGCTAATCCACGCCACCTTGATCCATGTTTGCGATCCCCTGACACTAGGAGTCTCTGCGCTGCGTTCGAGCTCGCATCGTAACTCCCCCTTGTGACTGCTTGTTCTCACTGGCGCTCGCCACCGCTCCCTGTAAGCCTCGGCCAAGCAAACCCCGTCGACGCCCCAGGCTTGATGCCCCAGCGTCATGCCTTGAGCCCTCCTCCGTCCTCCCCAGACATCCTGAAAGGCGATTTGTTGTTGCGCCATGGGGCCCTCGAGCTTTCAACCCCATCCCGGTGACCGGAAATTGTCGCTGGACACGCCCAATGGACAAGGCCAACTAAGCACTCCGCGACAAACCAGCGCTCGCAGGGGCTCGCGCCGAGGCAGCAGCCGGCCAGAGGGTCGAGCCTCACAGCGGCGTCCCCCGCGATCAGATGCTCGCGCCGCAGTGGCCAGCTTCTGCAAGAAGAGGTGTCCCTGAGATCCGACGTTGTAGAACACATGCAACATCAAAAACAATCACCACTGGGGTTGCAATTCTCTCACAACGGGCGTTTTCGCCCAATTTCGGGCCCTGGGACCCTCACACCCTCACAGATCGATCTGGCTCGAAAAATGGCGCAGAAAGGTGGGGTCCGGGGCTCCAGTGGTGATCTCTTGCGATGTTGCATTTTTCCTGCAACGGCGGATCTTATGGCATGTCGTTGCGACCCCAGAGTTGGCTCCTGATGCCGGGTGGATGGTTGCAGACTGACCGATTACTCTGGATGGGACAATGAGCGCCCCCCCTTGAATCCGCTGGGGCGGTTGGGCACGTGCTGTCGGCACGGGTGGAGGGGAGGCTGGAGGAAGAGGAGGAGAACGAGGAGGGGGAGGAGGACGGAGGGGGCGGGATTGGGCAAGCTCAGTCGGGATGTTAATCGCCCCCCCCCCCCCCCCCCATTGATGAATACCCCATGCAGAGTAGCGGCCACTGGCGGCGCCCTTGCTGGGGTCACCGCTGTCCCGACAGGACACGAACCTGCCGAGTAGCCGCTCGCACACACGGCCGTGCGCAGGAAAGACATGCGTCCAGCTCTCGCCCAGGGTGGCCACATCGTGTGGTCGGCTCTGGAAACTTTGCGTCCAAACATGTTGACGTGCCCTGCGGGCGCATACTTTGCTTCCGTCGGCTCCCACCGAGGAAGAGACGCCGGCTTTTCGATGCCTCGGTGGCGATTCCCGCTCTGGAGCGCCCCAGGTGCGTCCAACTCTGGTATGGGCAGGCACGGCAAGTAACTGGACTGAATTTCGGGCGTTGGGGCCATCGTGCTCGACCCGCGCACTGACGTCGTCAGAGCTTATTAATGATAGCGGAAGCCTGGACAATGGTTCAGCACTGCACGGTCGCCCATTCGCATCGTTCTCCAGGATGCCATCTGCAACTTTGGACCGCTCCTCTCGCAAAGGGCCGCGCCCACGTACGAGAAACAAAAACGATTGCGCGCCCGAATCACATACAAAAGCCTCCGCGCCAGCCTCGAATCTTGCGCAGAGTCAAGCCTCTTCTCCAATCGCGGGGGTTCGAAACGTATGTTGCCAGAGACGCCGCGTGCACGGCAGAAGTAAGGATCCAGTATCCAGACCTCGGTCTCCTTCGTGCCTCCTTGCCGACCTGCCTCTCTGGCTGGGGACGGCAGGGGTGTCTGAATTGGATGGGGCCCCAGACAATCGATCAAGAAGGAGAGCAAAACCAAGTCCGCTCAAAATCGGTCCCCAGACCCCTGCCGAGGTCTGCTGCGGTCTGTCCATCTGAAATATTTTTCCACCCCATATCATCCGTTTTTGACGGGCCTGGGGCCCGAAAACGGCCCCTGGAGACCGAGAAAGGTAACAACAACTACTCGAACCTAGGACCCGGAACCTCGCACCCCCTTGCTGCTGGCTGGGACCAGTGCGGGGCCACCTCAGACTCCCAAACGGCTCCAACTCCCAGCCATCATCAGTCCCCATCATTAGCAAGAATTCGCTTCTGCGGACGACGGTGCGTCACGTGGGCTCCTGGATGTCCTCGGTCCAGTCATCACCGCCAGGCTCCTGGGATGACGGGGGCGCTCGCGGGGAATCGGCGGCAAACAGATCTTCGAATGGTCGGGTAGCTGCCATGATCTGGGCGGAGGGGTGGTCCTGGACGGGAGGTGAACTGACGTTCGAATGACCCATGGGCCTTTGAACGCTCGAGGGTAAGGCACACAGGCACCGGGATGGACGATTGGGGTGTACCCCGCAGGGTCTCGGACTATTTTTGCCAACTGGCTCACGAGCGAACTTGTTCACACTCGCGGCGCAACCATCCTGTTCATGGCGCAATGGTGGGCCGGCCAGGTAATAAGCAAACAGATCCTGTGGAAACCAAACACGCGTCACACGTTATTGCGCACCGCACGTTGCATCAATTCAGCGATCTGGACCCTGACTGCAAATTAGCAGACGTGTTTTGCCAAGTCAGCTGCCGCAGAAGAGACCATATATCTGACATTATGTGTATGACTGCCTCAATAAGCACGACACTCACCGCCGAACTGAAGCACGTAAAGACTGGGGAGGCCGAGATAATTGAAGCGAAGGGCTCTGGCGTGAAATCACGTGGAAATCGTTCACTTCAACAAACTATTCCCATACACCAAAGCTGCTGACCTACTGCGCTGCCACATCGGTCGTGTGGCAATTTCTTTCGCGCCGTTTGGGTGCGTGAGACAACGCCCCAGAAGCCCAGGAACAAGCAAGTCGTCGTTGCTGTGAAATCATACAGACACAGACACGTATGCTAGGTGGCCTAGGTGGCCTAGGTAGCCCACGCGTTCCACACGGCGCGGGTGAGTGCCGCGTAGCAAGTGCCTGTGCAGCGTCTTGGTAGAGCTTGGAACATCACTTGAAATCAATCTTGGAAGCTGCTTGGCCTATTGCGTATCCTTTTCCTACGAAGTTTTGCCATTCGAGGTGATAACAGGCGTTATGGGCGGTGGGGGGATTACGTGACGCAGCGGGCCCCAGCACCACCAGAGCGCTCACGTGCGCCTCGGCGCCATCAGAGCGCTCTTTGCGCACCTGGACGTTGTGACGACGAGGACGACGACGACGACGACGACGACTCAGAAACGGCGACGACGACTGGACGATGGCGACTGAATGATTGCATGACTGGACGACTGGACGAAAACCGACAACAACGTCGACGGTGACGACGACAACGACGACGACTGGCTTACGATGACAAGAAACGACGACGATGGGCGACGGACGACGACGACTGCGCGACTGGACGTCTGGACGTCTGGACGACGATGCCACGACGACGCAGATGCAGACGACGACAACGACAACGATGAGTGGTCGTCGACGACAACGACGGCTAGGGGACGATTGGGCGACGACTGGGTGACGACAATGACGAAGACGACGACGCAGCCGGCGACGACGACGACGCAGACGACGACGAAGACGACGACGACGGCGGCGGCGACGACTGCGACGACGGACGACGACGAAGACGGACGACGACTTGTCGACGACGACGACGGCTGCACGACTGGGCGACGACGACCTCTGGCATCTTGGCCCTCCTCTTCTTCCTCCCTCTCCTCCTCCTCCTCCTCCTCTTCTTCCTCCTTCTCCTCCTCCTCCTCCTCCTCCTCCTCCTCCTCCTCCTCCTCCTCTCTCCTTCATGTTCGGCGCCCCGGATCACGAATCGACACCGGGAACGCAATCGACTAGGTCGTCCGACTTACCGTCCTGCTCCGGCTCTTCTGGCTTCTCCTCTTTGCAACATGACCGCGGGCGCCAGTCTCGCGCATGCGATTGCCCAGCGTGCCCGCGAGTACCCGAGCACCGGTAATAACTCCTGTGGGCACCACAGCAGCTTGCCAGCGCTGGATCGTGCCTGCGAGCACCAATGCGCCTGCGAGCACCACATGATCGCTGCTGCGATCCAGTCATGCGCGCAAGCGCTGCGAGCACACCTGGCTAGCAGGCTTTGGTGCGTGACGCGCGCGCGCTGCGGCAGTGCCAAGGGCGCACTGCGCCAGGGGGGGAGGCTGGGCAGTGCTTGGGGGTTGGCGGAGGGACATGACGCACGCTGGGGCGCCCAGCCTATAGAACACTCTCCAGGCTGGAGACCGAGATCCAGCAAGCATCTGGAGGCCCCGTGTGGGGCTCTCGGTCTACGTGGCTCAGGCGGCCCAGGTGGTTCAAGTGGCGCAGGCTGCACAGATCGCCCAGGCGGCCCAGGTAGTCATTTGGGCCCAAATGGCCCACGGTGCACAGATTCCCCGCGTGGCCCAGATGGCCCCACGTAGCACTCGTCTGGGCCAGACGCTCGGGTGCCCCTCGTCTAGGGCAAATGCCCCCCCCCCCACAGATTTCGACGTTGCTGGCGCAGGGTGAAGCGACAACGCACGATGCCAACACTTACGCGCAAGGGGAGGATGAGGGGAAGGACCAGGATAATCAGGATGAGGAGGATGACGAGGATAAGGACCAGGAGGAGGATAAGGAGGAGGAGGAGCAGGAGAAGGAGGATGAGGAGGACCAGTGTAAACCCAAGAGTCACCAACGATGTTGGAATAAACCCTCCCCTCAAGCTCCCTCTTCATAGGCCCCTACAACGGTTCATTTCCACAGAGGGACCTGCCTCGTTGGAAGACAACCGCTTGAAGACCTTGAAGCATGCCAAAAAATGATTCTCGGCATTCCAACGCCACAGATGAACCTGACTGTTGCGTCTTGACGATCCTGAATCGTGCCGGCACGCCATTCCTGGGACCTCAACTCCGCGAAGCATCCTAACTGTTGCGCCCTGCAAACGGTGAATCCTTCCAAAACGCAAGTTCTGGTACGTCGATCATGGGAGTCCTTGAAACTCTTGAAATTTCGGATCCAGAATGTGCGCGGCGCTAGGGCGAGACCCCCATTTTGAAAAGGAGCCGCCTTCAATCCGTGATGCTCTTGCAAACGTTTAGAAAGAATGTGCGCGGCGCTATGGCGAGAGCCACATGTTGAAAAGGAACCGCACTCAATCCGTGATATTCTTGCAAAATTTGAAACGAATGTGCGCGGCGCTAAGACGAGAACCACATTTTGAAAACCACCCGCTTTCAATCCGTGAAACTCCTGCAAATTTTGAAAACGAATGCGCGCGGCGCTAAAGCGACAACTACATTTTGAAAACGACCCGCCCTCAATCCGTGAAGCTCTTGCATTTTTTGGAAATGGATGTGCGCGGCGCTATTGCGAGAGTCCCATTTTGAAAACCACCCACCCTCAATCCGTGAAGCTCTTGCAAAGTTTGAAAACGAATGTGCGCGGCGCTAAAGCGAGACTACATTTTGAAAACGACCCGCCCTCAAACCGCGAAACACTTTACATCTTTAAAAACGAATGTGCGCGGCGCTAAAGCAAGAGCCACATCATGAACACCACCCGCCCTCCATGTGTGAAGCTGTTGCCAGTTTTTTAACTTCAGGGCCATGAGCGGTGAGGAAGTCTCAGGCGAAACGCCCAAACTTGCCTCGGGGTGCGGCAGGGAGAAGTTATTTAGAAGGAGACAGAATGAAGGAGGAGGAGCGGGAGGAAGAGAAAAGGGGGATGATGATGATGAGGAGGAGGAGGAGCAGTGGAAGGGGGAGGACGAGGAAGAGAAATACGTGGATGCGGGGGAAAAGGAGGATGACGATGATCACGGAAAGCTAGACGACGACGCCGAAGACGCAGGCGGATCAGACGCAGGAGAACGCGGGAACACTTAGGAGCCAACTTGGTTCCAGCAAACTCTTTCTTTTTTTGATACCGGACCATGGCTAAACATTCAATACAGGGATCTCGCTGGACATCTACCCCTTTGAACTATATGATCATACCCTTGCGCGTTCGTTATTACGGGCTGGAAGGATGCAGGGCAGTTAGGTCGTTTTCAGAGCGAGGCTCTTGCCTGAATGGCAGGCCTACAGGGAGGGTGCTGGCTGCCCAAAGGGGCGCTCCTTGAAGGGCAAAGGAAGGCCTTTAGTGACTTCGGAGGAGGGGGCTTGGGACGGGAGGGTGTAGCACCATTGATTATGCATCTTTGGTTTGCTCAGCCCAGGACCGACCACACAATGATGTTTAAAACGAAATGGCGTTTACAGCGAACAACGCCACGAGGCCCAATGTTAAAAGCGAACGTTGAAAACGAAGCAGGTGCCAAAGAAAAACGATTGACGAAACGGGGCGTTCAAAACAGCAATGAAAAACGAAACGAGACAATAACGAACGACGGAACGAAGAACAACATAATGACCCAAACCAAGCCAAACAGCGTTGTGGTCGGTCCTTTGCTTGCTCTGGTCCTCTTCCTCCTCCTCTTCCCTCTGCCCTCTAGCTAGGCTCAGGTCGGGCATGTCCTCCTACAGGCGGATGTTGGAAGAATAATTCAACGCAGTCCAAACACTATGCAAAAATAACTAGGAGAGCACGACAAATCGTCACCATACTATTTCTTTACGACTCTAGAACCTTCCTCCTGTAAGGGGACAGGCCCGACTCACAGCTGGGCAGCGGCCCGAGGCGCCCGAGCCGGCACAACTCGCGGAGGCGACGACGCCGTGGAGGGGGCTGCCCAACAGCCCCAGACAGCCGCCGACGGCGACCTCGTCGGCGACGACGGCGTCGACGACGAACAGGACGAACGAACAAACGACGCGCTCCATCAGCCCAGAGGCCGTCCCGAGACGGGTGGCGCGGGGGCGCCTCAGCGCCCTCAGTTCTGGTGCTCGACGGTGCATGCCAGCCAGCGTTTGCACTGTCCCCCACGCCGCTGGACGCGGTTCTCTGGCTCCCAGTCGCATGCAATCTGTGCCCACGATCCGTTGTCAGTACTCATGTGGCCATACCAACGAACAGGACGACGATGACGACAGTGACAACTCAGACGACGCCGAGGGCCTGCGGACCTCTCGACCCCATCCCGAGGCATTCTTTGTTGGCCCGGGGCCACTTCTTGACGGCCCTGGGGCCGACTTCCAGGAAGAGCCAGCGTCGCGATTCTTTCGTGACGCACGGGAGTCGCAGGAGTCGCCGTCGGCGACGACGAGAGCCTTAACGACCTGGACGCGACGTCGGACACGACCACGCCGACTGCGCCGACGATGGCAACGACTTCCGTTCCGACATCGACGACATCGACGACGAGTTTGCAAGCGACGACGACCCCGACGACCTGGAAGACGGCCTCGACCACGACGCCGTCGCCGACAACAACTGCCAGCGGCCAACGGCCAGAGCCGCGCGGCTCCTCGTCCGCCGGCCCGCCGTCGTCGTCGCCGCCGCAGCGGCCCAGCGGCCCCGCGTCGGCCAGCTCCTCGGCGGCGCCTTGGCGACAGGCACCCGCTCGTCGGAAGGGGCGGTCTGGGTCTTCGCTTGGGCACGTGCTCGGCGCCCGTTGCGGCCCTGGGGGCCTCCAGAGACTCCAGGTGACT
>CAUYUJ010001336.1:615930-783430 GCA_963575745.1 Prorocentrum cordatum
GGGTAGAAACATGAAGCAGAAAGACATTGAGAAAGTATATTGGGCTTGCGCCCGCCCCCTGAGGAACAGGGCAAAGGGAATGCCACTCGACTCTTGAAATTGGAAGGCGCCTAAAGTAGATTGGGACCTGGACATCAAAAAATACAAACTTTCAACGACCAGCGCGTATCGAAACAGCCATTGGGGCCCCTCGGGAAGTCCGTCGGGCCCTTGCCCCACCCAGACCTCCTCTCTGGTGGGGGCCAATGACCACCGCGACATCACACGCGTGACACTTGGGCACCCCAAGACGGGGGGCCGCCAGGGAGGGGAACACCGCCCAGATTGTGGGGATGTCTCAAGCGATGAACGCCACTGCCTCCCCTAATCTATATTCGCTTGGGAGCAGCACAACCACCGTGATGCAGCAGGCATGGGACAATTAAGCAGAATAGCAAATGCCAATTCGCGCCCAGATCGGGTGACGTTTCCGGCGAAACGCTGGTTCAGGCACCCCCGACCCTGTCCACTTCAGACTCCCACGACCTGTTAGCCAGCGTGGACCCCAAACAATGATTTCGCACACTCTATGTGGTGCAGCTCACCCTTCCGAGCTTGAAATTGTCAAGTCCACTGCTCGCGCAGAGATCCCACCCACTCACCCACAACTTGGTTTGCAAAATCCATGCAACGGTGATTGCGATGAGTACTTGGCGTTGGCTGATGCATCTCTGCGGCCGCGCTGGCCCGCGCGTGCTCGCGTGAGCAGCGGAGTGCGGCGCGACCGGCGCGGAGGCGGTGGGGCTGACCGCTGGGCAGTTCCAGCGGGCACTTCAATGCGAGTCGGTGGCGCGGGCGGGCGCGGTATCATGGCGACGCCGACAACGGTAGACACGATGATGAAAACAGCGATGATGGTGACGATGGTGGCGATGACGACGGCGAGGCCAATGACGGTGCCGATGCTGATCACGCCCGCCGACAACGATGACGATGTCCTCGCGTCGGTGATGAGGGTTTTGAACACGGTTCGGCATGCGCGCGCGGCCGACGCACGCGAGTAGCCCGAATGAATTTGATGGCCATGTTGAAAAGCCGGTGGTTTTCTCAAGTGTTCGCCAGGGCATGCGCGCAAACATGTTTTCAAAACGGATGTTGCAACACCTCGTGTTTTTGTGAATGTGTTCGGGATGACACCCTGACGAAGCCGAAATATTTTGAAGGCGGCGCGCGCGCGACGACGCGCGCGTGCGTTTCGTTTTGTTTTGACAAAGGATTATTGCGACAACGCGCGCGCAAAAAGGCGCTCGAACGATTTCGACACGCACGCGCGAGAGGTCCGTTTGGTAGCACTCCTTCAATATACGCACACACACATATATATATGGATATGTATACATATGTGAATCAAAAACTGGTTGCGAAACGAGGTGTTTGTTTCAATGTATGCGGAACACTAGATTGTGAAATCCGTACCGTACCTGAAAGTTTTGAAGGGTATCGGCGTGCGTGCCCGACGACACGCTCGCGTGTACTTCCCCATTGTTCGTTTGTTGTACGGGGTTCTTGAAAATGGTTGATGTGTGATAGACCAATGCGCGCACATAGTACTTTTGCAAAGAAAAAGGGGGTGCGAAGTCTGGCCAGGTGGGGCTGGTACGAACGCGCACATAGGATGGGTGATGGGGCAGAATCACGTGTAAATTGCACATCCCAAAAAGTGCCGAACAATCCTGCCACGGGAAGGATGTAGATCCAACTTATTCTTTAGAAAAGAGGATCTAGGCGGTGCAACCAAATTGGTGCCGTTCCCGCTCAATATTTCCTTGTTTTCACTCAGGGCGGGCACCTCCGCCACGGCGCTGCAACTCCCCCCCCCCTTTGCAAGCAACGACGCTCCCGCTCGATGCTTCTTCCGCTTTGTCAAAATTCCAAGAGGCCTTGGGGCTTCCCCGGCCCCTCATGCCGTCCCTCACGAATGCAACATGCACTGTCAAAATTCTGCGCCAGCGCCATCCTGGTGCGTTCCGTGTGCCAGGGGCGCCCCGAAAACCCGCGGCGGCGACCCCGTTGTCCTCGTCGTTGTCGTCCTCCTCCTCCTTCTCTTCCCCTTGTTTTCCCTCCTCCTTCCTCCTTTTCCTCCTCCTCCTCCTCCTCCTCCTCCTCCTCCTCCTCCTCCCACCTCCTACTCTTCCCCCGCGGCCCATGAACTCCCCCGATCCATTCCTTCGCCCGACAATCCCTGCAGCCTCCTTGAATTGCTCCGGGATCTTCCAGTGAGGCTCCCCAAGGGGCTCCGATGCCTGTCCACGGGGCTCTGGGGGCTCTCCCAAAGGTTGCGGGGCATCTCCAATGAGAGTTTGGGCCGCTCGGGCGCAGTGTTAACGGGAAGCAAGGCGTGGGCAAGGCGATCGCGAAGGCGATGTGCCATCCGGGCTGGAGATGTTGAGGGGCCTCGGAAGAGGCGTTGTCAAAACCTCCTCGGGCGGGGGATCAGGGCCAGAGAATATCGCCCCCATCCCCCCCCCCCGCGCAAGGACACCCCCCCTATGATGGAGAAGCTATCATGGTGGATGCGTTCTAGAGCATTCGGGTAACATACTCGCTGTGGTTCGCGTTGTTCTTGTGTTTGTTGTTAGTGTTGTTCTTTCTTAATGTTGCAGGCCCACAACGGCAAGGGCGCTCGAAAACGCATGCGTGCACCGTTGTGGGTGGGTACACATCGGCCACGGTTGCGCGAGGGTCGCGCGCGCGACAGTGCGACGCGACCGCGGCCTCGCTGCGCAGGCGTGGCCACCGCGCGTCGCGCGCCAAGGGCGGGTCGCCGCGGGGGGGGGCGCTGCCCGACAAAAATACGTTCCCCGGGAAAATCGAACACTCCCCGGGGAAATCGAACATTCCCCGGGGTAACCCTTCCCACGCTTGATTCCCAGGTAGAATCTGTGAGAGACTTCTGAGAGGCTTCTGATTGGGTTTCTGAAAGTATTCTATGAAGCTTCTGAGAGGCTTATGAGAGTATTCTATGAGGCTTCTGAGGGGCTTCTGAATGGGTTTCTGAGAGGCTTCCGATCGGCTTCTGAATGGGATTCTGGGAGGCTCCCGAGAGGCTTCTGAATGGGTTTCTGGGAGGCTTCCGAGAGGTTTGTGAATGGGTTTCTGAATGTATTCTGAGAGGCTTCTGAATGGGTTTCTGGGAGGCTTCCGAGAGGCTTCTGGATGGGTTTCTGGGAGGCATCCGAGAGGCTTGTGAATGGGTTTCTGAGAGGCTTCCGAGAGGCTTGTGAATGGGTTTCTGCGAGGCTTATGAAAGGCTTCTGCGAGGCTTCTGAGTGGCTTCTGAGTGGCTTCTGAGAGGCTTCTGAGAGGCTTCCGAGAGGCTTCTGAATGGGTTTCTGGGAGGCTTCCGAAAGGCTTTTGAATGGGTTTCTGGGACGATTCCGAGAGGCTTGTGCATGGGTTTCTGGAAGGTTTCTGAAAAGCTTGTGAGAGGCTTCTGAATGGCTTCTGAGAGGCTCCCGAGAGGCTTCTGAGAGGCTCCTGAGAGGCTTCTGAATGGGTTTCTGATAATATTCTGAGAGGCTTCTGAATGGCTTCTGAATGGGTTTCTGAAAGGCTTCCGAGAAGCTTTTGAATGGGTTTCTGCGAAGCTTCCAAGAGGCTTCTGAATGTTTTTTTTTGAAGCTTCCGAGAGGCTTGCGAATGGGTTTCTGAAAGGCTTATGAGAGGCTTGTGAATGGGTTTCTGAGAGGCTTCTGAGAGGCTTGTGAGAGGCTTCTGAGTGGCTTCTGAGAGGCTTCTGAAAGGCTCCCGAGACGCTTCTGAGAGGCTCCCGAGGGGCTTCTGAATGGGTTTCTGGGAGGCTTCCGAGAGTCTTGTGAATGGGTTCCTGAGAGGCTTCCGAGAGGCTTCTGCGGGGCTTTTGCGAGGCTTATGAACGGCTTCTGCGAGGCTTCTGAGAGGCTTCTGAGAAGCTCCTGAGTGGCTTCTGAAAGGCTTCTGAGAGGCTTCTGAATGGGTTTCTGAAAGGCATCCGAGATGCTTCTGAATGGGTTTCTGAAAGGCTTCCGACGTGCCCCTCGCCCTCGTCGCCGTCGCCGTCGTCGTTCCCGCCGATGTGCGTTTCGGTGTTCAGTTTTTCGTTGTGTTCGGACCCTGGAGGCCATGTTCGGGCCGCGGGGCTTGAAAAATGTCCCCAGGGTGCAAAACCGCGTCGGACGGCCCGCCCGCCGGTTCGGTTCGGCCAGGAGGAGAAAAACAACGAGGAGGAGGAGGAGGAGGAGAAAAACTATTACTACCACTACTACTACTACTACTACTACTACTACTACTACTACTACTACTACTACTACTACTACTACTACTACTACTACTACTACTACTACTACTACTACTACTACTACTACTACTACTACTACTACTACTACTACTACTACTACTACTACTACTACTACTACTACTACTACTACTACTACTACTACTACTACTACTACTACTAGTACTACCACTATTATTACTACTTACTACTACGACTACTAACTACTACTACTACTACTACTACTACTACTACTACTACTACTACTACTACTACTACTACTACTACTACTACTACTACTACTACTACTACTACTACTACTACTACTACTACTACTACTACTACTACTACTACTACTACTACTACTACTACTACTACTACTACTACTACGACTACTACTACTACTACTACTACTACTACTACTACTACTACTACTACTACTACTACTACTACTACTACTACTACTACTACTACTACTACTACTACTACCTACTTCTACTACTACTACGATTACTACGATTATTACGCTTACTACTACCACTACTACTACTACTACTACTACTACTACTACTACTACTACTACTACTACTACTAGTACCACTACGACTGAAACTAATACTACTACTACCACTACTACTACTACTACTACTACTACTACTACTACTACTACTACTACTACTACTACTAACTGCTACTATACTACACTACACTACTACTACCACACTATGCTGCTACTACTACCTTCTACCTACCTACTACTACTGACTACTACTACTACTACTACTACCTCTACTACTACTACTACTACTACTACTACTGCTTACTACTACTATACTACTACTACGACTATTGTTACTACTACTACTACTACTATCACTACGACGACGACGACTACTACTACTACTACTACTGCTACTCATGCTACTACTGCTCCTCCTAGTACTACTACTACTGCTACTACTACTACTACTACTGCTACTACTACTACTACTACTACTACTACTACTACTACTACTACTACTACTACTACTACTACTACTACTACTAACTACTACTACTACTACTACTACTACTACTACTACTACTACTACTACTACTACTACTACTACTACTACTACTACTACTACTACTACTACTACTGACTACTACTACTACTACTAGACTGACTACTACTACTACTACTACTACTACTACTACTACTACTACTACTACTACTACTACTACTACCGCTAACTAACTACTACTACTACTGCTAAAACTACTCCTCCTCCTACTACTACTACTACTACTACTACTACTACTACTACTACGACTACTACTACTATGACGACTACTACTACTACTACTACTACTACTACTACTACTACTACTACTACTACTAATACTACTACTACTGCTACTACCACTAGTAGTACTACTACTACTACTACTACTACTACTACTATGACGACTACTACTACTACGACTAATATTATTACTACTACTACTACTACTAGCAGTACTACTATCACTACTACTACTACTACTACTACCACTACTACTACCGCTACCACTACCACTACCACTACCACGTCCACTACCACAACCATTACCACTATCATTTCCACCATCATTGCCAATAGCAGTACTACAACGCGCGAGCACACCGAGATCAGACATTCCCAGGTATGTTTTTTCGGAAACCGAATGGTCACACGTAAGCCAACCAGTTGGCTTTCGAAGGCTCTGCAGCCCGACCACGCTCGAAACATTCGCAAAAGAAGCGCCGCAGGAATCGTACATTCCCCGGTGCTACCGGGGAATGTTCGATTTTCCCGGGGAATGTTCGATTTTCCCAGGCTAAGTATCGATCGCGGCGCTGCCCCCCAGCTGCGCGTGAGCTTCGCAGGTCATTTGCAATTTGGAAGAGGCGCCGCGCGCGGGCGCGGCGGGCGCCTCCCCGGTGCGTTTTGTTTTGTTCTGGTGCGCGTGGGTGCGTGTGTTGTATGTGCGTGATGGGTGATGTGTGATGTGTGATGTGTGTGTGTGATGTGTGTGTGTGCGATGTGTGTGTGCGTGTGTTCCTTAATTTGCATGCAGCGTGTCCCCTGTTGCCACTCCGCCGGAGCAGGCGCCCTCTGCCCAGCCGCCGACGCAACAAGTGCTTGTGTGTGTTCGTGTGTGTGTGTGTGTGTCTGTGTGCGTGTGCGCGCGGGCGCGCGAGCCGCCGCCCCCCTTGCTGGACCGCCCTCCCTCTCGCCCCGGCCCCCCCTCCCCCCTCCGCCCCGCGCTCGTGACTCGAGCGCAGGTTGGTCGCGGGAAGGACCTGGGTCGCGCCCCGCGCTCGGGGCACGAGCGCGGGTCGCGCCGCGCGCGCCGCCGTCGCTCGCAGGTTCCCCCCCCTCTCCCCCTTTACCCCCTCTCCCTCCCGTTTTCTCTTGCTCGCCTGCCCTCTGTGCTCGCCCCTCGTGGCTTGCTCGTGCGTCTGTTCGCTCGCCTGCGCGCTCGCGTGCTCGTTCGTCGCTGCGTTCTGTCTCGCGTCCGCCGTTGTCGTCGTTGTTGTCGCCCTCGCGTGTCTGTGGCCCCGTCTG
The DNA here is from genome assembly GCA_963575745.1 of Prorocentrum cordatum. Lineage (NCBI taxonomy): Eukaryota > Dinophyceae > Prorocentrales > Prorocentraceae > Prorocentrum > Prorocentrum cordatum. The sequence goes on from CAUYUJ010001336.1 coordinate 622,792, forward strand.
CTTGCGGCCCGCCTCTTTGTCGTCGCGCGCGTGCGTCCGTGCGCCTGCTGCCGCGCCTGCCCCTGCGTGGCGTCCTCTGCTTTGCTTTCTGCCTGCCGTTGTTTGCTTCCCTTCCTCCCCGTTGTTTCTTGCCTTTTCGCGCCCCCTGCTCCCTGTGCGTTCGCGTCGTTGCTTTTCCCGTTGTCGCTGCTCCTCGCGTGGGGTCGTCCTGGCTCGTGCATGTCGGCGTGATTGCTCGCTCGCTCGGCGCCGCGTTGCCCCGCGGTCCCCGTCGCCGTCGCCTCTGCGCGCCCGTTGCCTTCCCCTAATTACAACCGCCTGCTTCTTGTTGGCGCGTGCGTTCGTCCGTCTGCTCGTAGCTGGGCTTGTTGGCGCGTGGCGTGCTGCTTCTGCCTGCGTGCCTGGCGGCCGCCTGCTTGCCCATCTGCCCCCTCATCGTTCTGTCGGCGGCTCGCATCTCTCGGGCACGGGGCCTCACGGTCGAAAACGAAGAAGGCCGGTTCCGAGGGTTTGGGATATACGTGTTGAATGGCACGCGAGCAGAGCGGAGCGAACAATCTTGATTTGTTTGTTGTTTTTCTTGTTGTTGCTGTTCTTGTTAGTGTTAAATGTTCGCACCCTCTTTTTTGATCCAGGAGAATCTCTGGTCACAAAAATGCACCCCTGGCCCCCAGTTTACAACAACGGTCCCCCCTGATACGTCCTCTAAATTTGCTCTCGCGCGGCACTTCCTCGTAATTTATCCAAGAATGGGTTCTCGCGTGACCCTTCCTTCCAATTTCTTGCGGCGCCGTGCCTTCTAGACTTACGAATCACGTGGTGGCTCGGTCTCGTCTTCCGTTGGTCGGGCCTAATATGTGGCAATAGCATCACCTGTCGCCGTAGTTGTGAATGGTCGCTGCCGTCTCTTGTCTGTTTTAGCTTCTCTCTTCTGCGCTGCCCTGAGCAGGGACAGCAACGTGACCACCTCGGGTGCCGCGCGTCCACACGAGGCGAAAGCCTTACCGGGTGATCAGCAAGAGCGGGCGGCCGGGCCCTCTTTGGACCCGTCACCTTGCTGGAGCACGCCCTGCCGTCAGAATCAACCCTGTCGTGAACTGGCAACTAGCACTTACTACCTACGCGACCCCGAGATTTCTCTGGGCGGCATTCCGTGGGGGCCGTGGGTGTGTGTTGTCGGATGAATGTACCCGCTCGAGTGGGTGATCCCCTCGGGGTCCGACAACCCGTGCAGATACGTGAAACTCGCCCGTAAATCGATGGCGCGCGGGCCAGCAGCCCCTCTACGGCCGGGAACTGACGTTCTGCGTGTCGCAGCGGCGGCACCGGCGACAAACTCTGCCCTGCGAGCGGGTATAGCGTGTCGCTGCGCTCCGCGGGGCGGACGGCTGGGAACATCTCGGGGCGTTGACGCCTGGGAATGGGGACGTGCATAGAGCGTCGCGTCGAAGCGTGCTGGGGCAGAGCCAGCGGAGCGACACTCTGAGCCAAAGTTCCCGATCGTAGGTGCGAGGGCGTGTTGCCCGTTCGCCACTCAAAAAATCACCTGGCGCACCCCGCGGCCAGGCGCCCGAGCCACGAATCCATGAGGATGGCGGGGGCCGCCAGCTGAGGGCTCCGCCTGGCAGACGCGCCTGGGCGCGGGGCGATCTCAGATCCGCCCGCGCCCAGGATGAGCGACGGAAAGAAACGGGGCTCACGCGAGATGACATGGCGACCTTAACGCCGCGGCCTACGCGGTCCGCCAGCGTGGCACGCTACACTGGAGATGAACGTATTTCCGCGCGGCCTCACGCGGGCAGCTTACACGCTGGTCGGAAGAAACGGGTAGAACCATGAAGTAGGAAGGCGTTGGAAGTAGATTGGGTTTCCGCCCGCCCCCTGAAGATGAAGGAACAACTAACACCACTCGATCCTTGAAGTAGGAAGGCCCCTAAAGTCTATTGAAATATGGGAAACAAAACTACATACTTTCAGCGATCGATGGGTACGCGCGAGAATGTCAGCGCAATGGGCCCCGTGTCTTCGCGTCGCTCCGATGGATTCAGGCTTGCATGCGTTGACCAAGAGGGAGGCGAGGGTGTGGCGCGTTTGCCAGAATAAGCCAACCTCCGATTGCCCGATGGCTCTTGAAGGACTACGGAGTCTTGCTACACACATTGCCAAATCTTCTCGGGTTTGTCGCATTTTTTTTTCGTTTTCTCGAGGGCCCCGAGACGGGTCGAGAAGGCTTCAAGAGGCCCCGAAGACTGCCCGAGCGGGCCCCGAGACGCCCAAAACATTCGCACCAAAACGCCCAGGATAATCCCAACACGGCCCCAGAGGCCTCCAAGACGCCCCGAGAGAGCCTTCCCAAGAGGGCCGAATCACATCGAATCACTGATTGCCCGGTTGGTTGTTAAAACGGATCTGGGGTCCTCGGCTGTTCGGGCCCCCGACGTTCCAGGACGGCCCACGGGTCCTCGGGGCCGCCCCGTGGCGTCAGAAGAGGCCACCAGGAAAGCCCCAACACGGCCCAAGAGGGCTCCAAGACGACCCCAGAAACGCCCAAGACGACCCAAGAGGGCCCGAGGAGGAGAAGGAAGAGGAGGAGGAGGAGGTGGAGGAGGAGGAGGAGGAGGAAGAGGAGGAGGGGGAGAAGGCTTTCTAGGATTCCCGCCATCACAAGAGTGACGAAAAGTCTGAGCTCAAGTTTTGGGAAACTCGCCGCGAGAGATTCTGTGTATATAAACATATACTATATATAGGTAAATGTATACTCGCGGTGTGTCTTCGATATGGATTGGACGCAGGGTTTCGCAAGACCCCTGATGTGTTCTTGGCCGAAATTGCAACAGGAGCGACAAAACCATAATCGAAACGCCTCACGGAAGTACATAGCGTGCCAGTGGTAGGGCCAACCTCCAGCGATATGTAAACGTCGTCCTCGGGGAAACCCAAGCACCCGACTGTCGGCAGCCTCTAAAGGCTCACAATCACTTTTTCGCCAGGCCCGCATCGCTGCTTTCGGGCTCGAAGACTTACATATGCGACACGAGCGCCTACCCTTGGCCAGGACGCGCGGGGCCGCGAAGCGTGAAAAAACAAGAGGGGCAGGAGGAGACACAGGAGGAGGGGGAGGGGTCAAAGCCAGGGCCCTCTTCGGCTGACTCCTGTACGGCTCGGTCCTTCTTGGCCAGTCCTTCAGCTTGCAGCGCATCGAGCGCTGTGCGCAAAAACCTACGTCGGACAAAGGCTGCATTTCTCTTTACAGCGAGCACCCGCAAACGCTAATCTGGCGCCAGTCGGGCGCCCTCGGCTGCGGCGGCCGCCAGCTCGTCCACGACGGTGCTGCCCTGTGCGAGCCACGACGGGATCCACCCTTCCGGCACTTTGTGCGCCTCGCGGTGCCACGGCACCTGCAGCGCGATAGTGCACTCGGGCGGCCTGCCGCGCTGACGAAGCGACCGGCCCATGGCGCGCCGCAGGTCGGCACGCTCGCCCGCTGGCTGCAGAGACAGCCCCGTCCACCAGCCACGGCAGAACACATCGCAGTCGGTGGCGTAGATGACCCAGCCCTCGGTGAAATGCACAACCGGGCCGAGTGCAGCGATCTCGCCACGCGGAACAGTCCGTGCGCGCCCTGGAAGGGGACCCGCCAGATGCGGCCCAAGCTGGATCGGGGAGAAGGCCTCGACAAGCGTCGCGGCGACTCCTGATCGGCGGAGGCGCGCGTCGCGCGTGCTCTTGCCTCCTGGCGCGTCGCCGAACTCGATGATCGGCGCTGGCTCGGACCCTCGCCCAAGACAGTCTGCCTCGAGCTCCCCGCTCGCGCGCCCTGTCTGCCACTGGTCGCTTGCCGCTGGAGGCGCCGCACTTGTCCAGGTCGGCGGGATAAAAGCAGCGTAGCCAGATGCGCGGGGAAGCCTCGGACTCCGCGATCGCCTCGCGCACAAGGTCGTTGGAGCCCTGGAAGGCACAACAACTGCCGTTGCCGCTGCAGAGCCAGGTGCGGTGCAGCGCCGTCTCGTCGTGCTGGCCGCGCCTGTCGCGCACTCCGCTGTCTCGCAAACCTGCCTCGCGGCGCCGCTGGTCGGTTCGCGACCCGCCTGCAACGATGGCCGCCATGAGCTCGGCGAGCTGGCGGCCGCGATGGGCGCGCTGCAACTCGCCTCGGAACTTCCCGCGGACCAGCGCGCTGGGATTTCGCAGTGGAGGCAAGGCGCCGCGACGCCCGAGCAAAGCTTCTCAACTGGTCGCGCTGGGCCCCGCACTCCGTCGCCCGCTTGCGAGCCGCGTCGCGAGACTGCCTCTTGCCGCCGCCGACGCCCAGGTGGGAGGTCTGCAGCGCAACCTTGCCATGCACCGACTTCCGACGGAGGGCTTTCGCGATGAAGCGGGCGTCCTCGGGATGCGAACACGTCGCATGCGACAGATTCAACTGCTGCTGCTGGAGACGACGCGCAGTCGACGCAATGCCTCTGGCCAAAATTGCCCGGACATGCTTCCTTGAACCTGGCGCACATGTGGGTGCATCATCTACCCGCAACCTCTCTGAAAGTGCAAAGCAAGCGATGCGCAATTTCCGAGCCACCCATTATGTCATGCATCGCGCAGAACGCGCTCGGCTGCGCAGGCCCAGCGCCGCGGGCCGCGGGCCTGGCCGGCTGAACTAATTCCGCAAACGATTCCAACTGGGCCAGTACCCTCGGGCGCATGCAGCGCTGCAGCTCGAGGGGCAAAACCGCAGGCGGGAAGCCGAGCCCGATGCCCCACCCCTGGCTAGGGGGTCGAAGTCGATGCTATCGTGAATGGCTCGGCACCTGCCAAGGAACGCCCGCGTGGGAAGGCGATTTTGCTCGCGACCTCGTCGTCGAGGGAGGGCGCGCGGGAAGGCCCCCCGCAGCGCGCCGTTTTCGGCCGCCGCAGCGTCCCGCGCGGGCCCCTGCTCAACGGTCCACTGCCGCGTCGACCTTTCGCGACGCGTCGTCCATATCCCACGGGACATTGCCGAGGGGCCTATGATTCTGTCTCCGCCGCTCTTCTTGCTCAAGGCCCGGCCGGTCGCAGTCGTGACTTACCGAGGCCGCGCCGCGCCTTCCCCTATGCTCTGGCGTAGCCTACAGGGCCCGTCGGGTGCGACGTCTCCGCGCCCACTGGGACCAGTCCATCCCCAGGCCCGCCTTGCACTTCATCTTGGGCGGGGCGACGCGCAGCTCGTCGACGCTGATGGGCCCAGGAGGCTCTATCACCGCATGCCCACGCATAAAGCTATTCATGCCCCCGGCTATGCTGCGAGCTAAAGCATCCGAGCGCCGCACCTTGTGATATTTCTGCACCTCCTGATCAATGGTGCCCAGCGGGTGGGCGAAACAATGCGGGCCGAGGTGCAGCTCGGCAGGGGCTGTTTGGGGGCCCTTCCAACGTTTGAACAGCGCCGGCAGCGGGCGTCGACGCAATCCACTCCTGAAAATATTTCGAAGACGCTGAAGCTGCGCGAGAATCTGCCACTCCAGCCCCGCGAAATGCCCAGGCCTTCAGACATGCGAAACGCTCGATGGTCGCGTGCCCCAGTGCAAGCATGCAAGCAGATCGTGCTGCAACTCCGAACAGCGACCGAAACTGCGCAACTCGATGGTCCATGTACTCTCGGGGGCAGCGCTGCCTATCCGTGCACCTGCAGCGCAGAGATGCTGATTCTAAGCTGGTCCGTTCTTCCAAATGCGAGGCCGCGACAAATTCTGGGTAACTGCATGCGCGCTGGAGCGCCAGCTTGCCACCGCGCCGCGCAGTGGCTTCTCGCGAAGATGAACGGCCTGGTGGACAAGGAGCCACGACTAGCTGGAACCCTCCTGCAAGCGATTGCCTCGGGGGGTCCTGTCCGTGATGGGGCGCAAGCGCCCTCTGCAGCGTCTGCGTCGTGGCTGCGCATCTGTTGCTGATCGGGCGGGCGCGCCGTCGGCCGACCTGGAAAGCCGGCGACTGGCGCGCGGCGGGCAGGACGTCGTTAAGAGAGCGTCGGGGCCAACCAGTTTGAGCCGAAACTACGGGCCAAGTGGGGACAGGGATGGGGAACTTCGGAGAGTAAGCGGCAGTGGCAGCGGAGCTGGGCGCGCCCTGGCAAGCACCACTGGGGTCGACCTCCTAAGGGCGACCGCCGGCATGGGCCCTCTCTCCCCCGCCGAGGCTGATTGCAGGAAATCGACCGAATTGCCATTCTGGGCTGATGCTGTGGCTCCAGAGAGAGAGAGAGAGAGAGAGATGCTGGTCTCGACTCGGCACCGGTGTTCTCGACGTGCACCGCTGGCTGGAAAACTGGCCCATTGGCCCCGGGGCCCTCCTCGCCCTCGGACGCTTCCACGAGGGCGCCAAATATATCAGACATACACAGGTGGCGGATCTGATTTCAAAAGGAAATCTTTGCACACTTACATAGCGGTAACTCTATGGCGACGTTGGCCAAAACTCTCCATTCGTCTCAACCGCGCGCCAGCCATGGGCCCGCGGACTCCAGAGCTGCCCCCGCGCGCGCGACGCACTGGGACCCCCTCGCGTCCGACGCCGCGCCCGCGCCGCGCCGGCGCAATGGAATTCCAATCATGTATGTGATGCAGCTTCTGCGCTATTCTGACAGCCCCCCCCCCATGGCGCGGCGCGCCGCCGCGCGCGCCCCCGCCCCCCTCCCCCTGACGGACCTGTTCGTGTTAGCAAACGCCAGGGCCGCGCTGCGGCGGCTGCGACCCCGCGCAGAATGCCGCGGGCCCGCGCTTTCGACGAAAAGATGGCCCAAGATGCCTCATAGCGGCCCCGGGCGGCCTTGACATCGCCCCAATATGGCCTCCTGGCGAACCGCGATGCCCTCCAAATGGTCCAACGAGGCCCCCGCGGGGCCCGCAAGACCCCGCTGGCGCCGAGAGCCCCCCCCCAAGCCCCGGGCGCCAGGGGGCCCCCTCGCCCGAGACCTCGCGCCCGTCCGCGCGCCAAGGCGGAAAACCGCATGTCGCTTCATATCGGCATGTGCATTTGCGCGACATGTCGCGCGTGAATCTTCGCGCCGAAGCCAAAAATACCGACCGGAAGAAACATTTGCCCGCCGGCTAAAGACGCCCCCGGGCCCCTCCCGGGGCCCGCAGCGCCCGGCCGCGGCGACGGAGCGGGGCCCCGAATGCCGAAAAAGCTTCGAACATCGATCTTCGAGGCTCGACTTCGAACCGCTCGGGCGGCGGCGGGGCCGGGGGGAGAAGTCGTGAATGGGGGGGGGGGGGGGGGGGATGGCCGAGGAGCAAGGAGGCGGGGGGGGGGCGTCCGTTGAAGCGGGCGCCGCTCAGACGGCAACCGATGCGCGCAGAGAACAAGCGAACAATTATGCAACAAAAGCGACCGCGCCCAGGCGCGAGCGCAAAACCGAGGGGCGCTTCCCCGCGAGACCTTCACGGCGCGCGACGACCACTGCGGAGCGAGTCGAATAACTTCCAGAAGGCCATGCGCGGCATGCGAAGCACGGGAAGCGCCCCTCGCATCAAAGACGCGCGCATTGACGCGCGCAACGCATGTCCTCCGACTTCGCCCGCAACGCGAGGACCGAGGAGAGGGGCCGAACGCGCAAGCGGCGCGTTGCACTGGCTGCAAAGGCAAACGACGCCGGGTCGCAAGGATACCTCGCGGCGTTCGCGGCATGCACATGTCCCTCGTAGACAAGGACTCCAGAAGCAGCTGTAAAACAGCTTTGGGGTCCTCGCGAGACGCCTCGCAGCAGGCTGCCTCGGGGCATCTGGAAACAACTCATCGCGAAGCAGCTTGCTTTTTCTCGCGAGCAACCTCGCCGGGCGATGACTGCGCCCCGTGCTGGACGTAAGCCCCGCTGTAGGATCCGGCCTGGGCCTCTCGGCGCGAGGCAGGCGGGGGGCTGAAACAAGCTTTCGCGCCACTACTTTCCGGCCAGACCCCAACTGACATTTTGACAGACCACGGCGCGGCCTCGAAAGAACGCGCGGCACGGCCCTGACGCCTCTCAGATGCGGTGCGCAAGCGGCACCGGCAATGATATAATCCAAACGTGAATCCCCGGAGCCGCCCACGCGCGCACTCCACTTCGGACCTCGCGATGTGCCCGTCGATCTGACGCAGGAACTTAAACTCGGCAGCGTTGGGAAAGTCTGCGACGCAAATGCCAACTGTGAACCCCGGGGGCTGCAGGCCCCTCGCATGAACGCCGACCTTGCAAAGCCTCGCGACGCCGGCCAGCGCGATGCCGATCGAAGGGCGCCCGCAGAGGGCGACCGCCGCGAACGAATGGCCCTCGCGGTGGTTCAGCGCGGGAAGGAACCCGTCGAAAGAGCCGCTCCCCTAGTCGCAGTAAGCGGGCAAGTCCCGCGACTTCTCGCAGAATCGCTGAACGTGCATGTAGTTCCTGGCAGGGAAGGTCTCCGCGCCCTCCGTCGCCCCTTCGCGAGCGGCCTCGGACTTCCCCTCGCCCGCGACTCTCGCGCCGTCGTCGAGGTGGCGCCACTTGGAAGGCTGCGCTTTGCGAGCCAACTCGCTGCGAGTGATCCCCCCCCCGCGACGTGGGTCTCGACGACGTCCATTTACTGGCGCTGGCTCTTGATCTCGCCCCGATTGAGGCACGCCCAAAACTTCTTCCCCGAAGCCGTGATGCTCGCGAATAACATCCTGCACGCCTGCTCGTCGTCCTCGTCGGGCACCGATGCTGCAGGCCCCTGGGCCCGCCCAGCAGCGCCCTGCGGCGCCGCTGGCGACTGAGCTGGATGGGCCGCTGAGCCCCCAACCGCCGCGCCGGGTCACTGCCCAGCGCCGCCGCCCGCGCCCGCGGCGCGGCCCTGCGGCGGGTCGCCGGGGGCAGCGGCGGCCTGCGCCGCTGCGGCCGCGCTGGCCTCGCGGGCCTGGCGGGCGCGCGCGACCTCGGCGTCGACCTCATCCTGGGACGGGCCTGGGGCTGGCGCGGCAGCCGTGGGAGAAAGGCCACCTGGGCCGCCGCCGCCGCCGCTGCTGTCGCCCGCCGCCGCCGACTCCTTGCCCGTCTTCCTCTTCTTGAGCGTCCGCTCCTCGATCTTTAGCTTGATCTCGGCCGCAGACGCTCTCCACCGATTCATCTCCTCAGCCTTGGCCGAGAAATTGGACTTGGCGGCCTGTCCCCTTCAAATGTCTTGAGGGTCTGCCGCTCTATCTCGTTGCGTGCGAGCTGGTCGAGCTCCGCGAAAAAAAAAACCGTGTCCCACTGCAAATCGATGAACGTGGAACCACTGCCTCCCGGCGGAGGGCTGCTGCCGCTGTCTCCCACGCCAACCTCGCAAGCAATGGCCTTGGCAGCCACCTTGCGGCTGATCTCCGCTGCCGCCAGAGCCTTGATCGCCTCGACCTCGCGGGCATTGGCCTTCCCACGACTCTACTTGCAACGCTGCACTTGCGCAGCGGCGTGCTCGTACTGCGTGGACGCCTGATTCCATAGTCCCTCAGCCCTGCGCGCCGCCTCCGCCGCTGGAGCGACTGGCGGAAACTGCGCCGTGGACGGACCTGTTTTCACATGCTCTGCCAAGACCTGCTTCACCGTGGGGCCGTTGGAGATCGCCTCCGCCTGCGCGAGCAACCCTTCAACCGTAAACTGAGATTGGCTGGTGTCGACGCAGGCGACGACATCGCTCTTCAACGCCTTCGACTTGTAGGGTTTCACCTGCCGCCCACACTTTCTGCATTTTCACCTGTTGGCTTGCAAGACATCGCTCCATTCGTGAGTCGCACACGCCTTGCAGGTTGACCACGTTCGATGCTTTGCGGCCGCTTTGCCAGCGAGAGCGCCAGCTGTCTAGGACTGGGCCTGGTGGCTCGCTGCCCCTCAAGCGCTGCAGGGAAGTGAGGCCTTGGCCCGAGGTCGCAACAAAATGATGCGGTCGTGCCATCATGTGCTTGAGGAAGTGGGCGGAGGAGGGGCTGGAGGAGGAGGAGGAGGAGGAGGCAAAAAGGAGGAGGAGGAGGAGGAGGCGGAAGGGGAATAGGAGGAGGGGGAGGAGGAGGAGGCAAGAAGGAGGAGGAGGAGGAGGAGGAGGAGGAACTTCGCATTCCCACCCTTCTCAGGTTTCCGTCAGCTCAAACCGTCCCAGGAGGCCTCTATGCTATGATGGTCCCAAGACGTCCCAAGAGGTCCCCCAGGAGGGTCCCAAGATGGCACGAGAGGGCCCCATGATGGCCCAAGAGGCAGGCAAGACGGCCCAAGAGGGAAGATGCAAGCCGGGCCCGACCTCATTTTTGGTGTGCGACATCGCCCAGTTAGTATAGCAGCCGAGTGGAAGCGAGGAGGGGACGGAAATAAAAAGAAGAGCGAATCCAGGATATATCAACGATGTTGCAATCGGAGAGTGGGAAGCAAGATAAGAGTTGCAGCAGTACCATGCACCGCCCAAACATCGCCGGCTGACCAGCGCTGTGCACACGATCAGGACTCCAGCTCGGGCTTCCCTAGCAGATTCTACAAAAAAACCATGGCGCCAGAGAGAAAATGAGAGAGAAACAGAAAAAGAGAGAGAGGGGGGGCATGTAAGGAGAAGGCCGATGGACAAGGGCCTCTGTGGTACGCCGTTGCGGCGCGCTGTCTTCGAATCTCGCACCTCGCTCTTCGGCGATCGCGGTGTGTGCAACGAATAGAGGCACAGAAAACGGCACGAACGTAAACTTAAATCGGGCATGTCCCCCTACAGGCGGATTTTGGACGAAAAACAAGCAATACCCCGAAAATGCTCAAAACCATCAAAAAATAATCAAAACATTGTCCCCGAACTATAATATTATTTTTTTTCGATATTCGTCCTGCAGAGGGGCAGGCCCAACTCGAACGTAAACTTTTGGAGCTCCGCGCGGATTTCTTGCATCGGCGCTGGGACCCCCTTCCTTGGCGCGCGGAGCGGGCCCCGGGGCGGCGGGCGCGCCGCCGGGGGGGGGGGGCCGGTGCCAATCAAAGAGATCCGAGCGGAGCTCCAACAGTTCATGCTTACGTCGGGGTTCACCAAAGGGGGGGGGACCCTGAGGGGGGGGGGGAGTTCGATCCGCTGGTGCATCGAATTTCCGAAAAACGATGTCCCCCGCGCGCCCCGATTGTCGACGCCTCTCGGGTTCCGGCGGCGGCCGGAGACCTCGTTTTGCATCGTTCCCTGCGGCTCGATGCGCCAACGGACCGAACTCACCCCCCCCCCCTGTGCCCCCCCCCTTTGCGAGGTGGGGAACTCTTACTCAGCGTGTCGCCGCGGCGGCCCCGGCGACACGCTGTGCCTTGCAAGCGGATGGCATGTCGCACCGAAGCGTGGTGGGCCAGAACCGGCGGAGCGACACGCTACTTTCTGCGGCAACTCGTGTGAGCCTCCCATATCATCTTGTTGGCTCTCGCGAATCGACGCTAATCGACGCTAAATCGACACACAGCGACGCGAAACTGGTGTTATCTCATCGACTACCAAACGCTAATCGACGCTAGTGCACTCTTAAGACGTAAGTGCGAAGATATACAACGCTCCCATGATTCCGAGGCCTCCCGGGTGGGGTCCGGGCAGATGGGATCGGAGGATCGCGAAGCATCGCCGATGCATCGGCCGCATCACCGATGCATCGGCGACGCGGCGCGATCCTCCGACCCTACCCGCTCGGACCCCATCTGGGAGGCCTAGATGAGCTGCGACCGAACTACCCGAGTCACTTCACCGCACAGGGCAGTTTTTAATACATCGGATTTTTGAACACATAGGGTTTTAATACATGATTCATGTATGAATGAATTTATGCATGAACTCATCGTTGCTTTTCATACTAAATCCCTGCATCTTTTAATACATGACCCGCACGCGGGGCATTTATATATATACATATATATATATATAAAAACACTGCATGCTTGTGCTACTCTTTGGCCTCCGGTGGAGCCCGCGCGAGCCACGGCCAGGCCGCCGTCCAGCCTTGCCACGCCCGCGCGGGCGCCCCCCGCCGCACCCGCGGCGGCGGCCGCAGCCGCCGCTGCGAGCGAGAGCCCTGGGCACGGAGGACGGCGCCCACGAGGAGGAGGAGGAGGAGGAGGAGGAGGAGGAGGAGGAGGAGGAGGAGGAGGAGGAGGAGGAGGAGCGAGGAGGAGTCGGCGGCTCAAATGTGGGGCCCCGGGGCCCCGAGGAGGCGGTCGCCGTCGCTCGGACGTCCCCTTCCCTGTGCACTTCTCGGTCTCGTGCGCGCTTCTCCGGCCCGACGGTCGAGGGTGCTCCTCGGAGGTCCTCGCCGAGAAGCAAGGCACACGTCCGAGGGATGTCCAGGGTCAGGAACTTTTGGGTGGCGTGTCGCCGCGGCGGCCCCGGCGACACGCCATGCCCTGCAGACGGACGGCATGTCGCTCCGCCCCGCGGGGCGAAAGGCTCAGGGGCTCTGCCGCTTGTGGATTGGGGAATGGATGAGTATGGATAGCGTGTCGCGCCGAAGCGTGGTGGGTCAACACTGGCGGAGCGACGCGCTATCCAAGAAGTCACGACCGTAAGGATCCGCCACCGTGCCGCTGGGCACTGAGGTGGCATGTCCACAGGTCCTTTGCGGAATTCCTCGAGCCCCAGTCCCCACTCCTGACGAGTCTTTTCGCGGGGCCTGGACCTCAAATTCTCAAATCTACCTGGGCTTGTCGCGTGCCCCCATGGGCTCCAGGGCATCTTGTCGCATGACTTTCGGACCCAAGAAGACCTCAAGACGGGCCAAGAGGGCCCCAAGAGGCTCCCAAGACGGTCCAAGAGGGCCCCGAGACGCCCGAAAATCGCACCAAGACGCTCCGGGGCGGCATAAGAGGCCCCCGGGACAGCCCCAAGACGGCCCAAGAGGCCCCCAGGAGGGCCCCAACACGGCCCAAGAGGGCTCCAAGACAGCCCGAGAGGCGCCCAAGACAGCCCAAAGACAGCCCCAAGGAAGGGCCCAAGAGGCAAGAAGTCCCCAGGAGGCCCCAAGGAAGCCCCAAGGCGCCCCAAAAAGGCATCAAAAGAGGCGCCCCAAAACAACCCCCGAGAGGCCTCAAGACGGCCCCCACGAGGCTCCGAGAGACCTCCCGCGACATCCCAGCGAACATCCTAAAGGCCTGTGCCCCACACCCCAGGCACGGTGGCGGGATGGGCCGAAGGCCATTCGATCCGCCACCCCCTTTTGCTTTAGCAAAGGGGCGCCCGGCGTGCCGAACCCTATCGGTTTTGGTTCTTTCCAAAAGAACTCTCCCAGTGGGCTCCCGCGCGTCCCGCCGGGGCCGCGGAAGGCCCGGAAACGAGCTCAACGACCGCAACAAATCCTCAAAGATGGCTCGAGAAACGGCCGTTTCGCTCGGGACATCCAAAACAAATCGCGAAGATGGCCCAAGATGGCCTCCAAGTCCGCCCAAGATGGTCCAAGACGGCCTCCAAGACGGCCCAAGAGAGTCGAAGATGGCCCAAGACGGCCCAAGAGGCCCCCCAGAGGCCTCCCAGACTGCCCAAGAGGCCTCCAAGAGGTTCTCAAGGAGGGCCCGAAGAGGCCAAAAAGAATGATTTCCTTAGGTTTTCGAAGGATTTTGGAATTTGCTTCTTCTCGACATTCCGACGGCTCAAGACGGCCCAAGAGGCCCCCAAGATCGCCCAAGAGGCCCCCAAGAGGGCCCCATGACGGCCCAAGTGGCCTCCAAGTTGGCCCCCAAAGGGCCCCAAGACGGCCCAAGAGGCCTCCAACACGCCAAAGATGGCCTCCAAGACCCCCCAAGATGGCCTCCAAGACGGCCCCGAAGCGCCCCAAGAGGGTCCCCCGTTGGCCCAGAAAGGCCCCCAAGACGGCTCCCGACGGCGTCAGACGTGCCAGGAATCCACCAAGATGGCCGAAGTTGGCTCGAAGCTGGCCCAAGACGGCCCAAGAGGCCCGCAAGAGGGCCTCCACGAAGGAGGGAAAAGCCAAAAACCTGAATTTTCCAACGGTTTTCGACGGATTTTGACATTTCCTTCTTTTCGGCCAACCGACGGCCCGAGACGGCCCAAGAGCCCCCAAAGATCGCCGAAAGATCGCCCACGAGGCCTCCAAGACGGCCAAGATGACCTTCAAGATGCCCACGTGTTCCCCGAAGGCTTTCCAAACCGATGCGGGGAACACATGGTCCGATGGATTGGCAGGTCTGGCCTCAACGTTCGGCCACATAGGCGCTTCCAAAAAGGCAGGGGGCGGCGGTGATTCGCCGTATGCGTCTTCGATCCGCCGCCCCCTGTCGATTCATCGCAGGGGTGCCTGGCGTGTTAAATCCTCTCGGTGTTGGTTTTGGTCCTTTTTTCCAAGAAAGAATCGAAGACGCCTACGGCGAATCACCGCCGCCGCCTGCCTTTTTGGAAGCGCCTACGTGGCCGAACGTTGAGGCCAGACCTGCCAAGCTATCGGACCATGTGTTCCGCGAATGGGTTTGGAAAGCCTTCGGGGAACACGTGGACATCTTGAAGGTCATCTTGGCCGTGTGGAGGCCATTTCGACCCTTTCGAACCTTCTTGGAGGACGTCTTGGAGGGCTCTTGGGCCGTCTTGGAGGCCATCTTGAGCGTCTTGGAGACCTCTTGGGCCGTCTTGGGGGCCTTTTGGGGCCGTCTCGGAGGCCTCTTGTTGGGGGCACTTGGGCCGTCTCGGGCCGTCGGAAGGCAAAAAGAAAACAAATGCCACAATCCTTCAAAAACCTAAGGAAATCAATGATTTTTGCCTTTTCGGGCCTTCCTGGAGACCCTCTTGGAGGCCTCTTGGGCTGTCTTGGGCCATCTTTGCGCCATGTTCGGCCGTCTTGGTGGGCTCCTGGTCCGTCTGACGCCGTCGGAAGCCGTTTGAGGGGCCTCTCTGGGCCGACTTGGGGCACTTTTGGAATGCTCCAGGGCCGTCTTGGAGGCCCATCTTGGGCGTCATAAAGGCCTCCTGGGCCGTCTTGGGGGCCTCTTGGGGCCGTCTTGGGCCGTTCTGGGGCCATCTTGGAGGCCTCTTGGGCGATCTTTCGGCGATCTTCAGGGGCTCTTGGGCCGTCTCGGCCCGTCGGAAGGCCGAAAAGAAGCAAATGTCAAAATCCCCCAAAAACCTAAGGACAATCTATGTTTTGGGCCTCTTCTGGCATTTCTGGAGGCCGGGGGCTTCTTGGGCCGTCTTGGGCCAGGTTCGAGCCAACTTCGGCCATCTTCGTGGGTTCCTGGCACGTCTGACGCCGTCGGGAGCCGTCTTGGGGGTCTTTCTGGGCCGACTTGGGGCCCCCTTGGGGCGCTTCGGGGCCGTCTTGGAGGCCATCTTGGGCGTCTTGGAGGCCATCTTGGGCGTGTTGGAGGCCTCTCGGGCCGTCTTGGGGCCATCTTTGTGCCTTCTTGGAGGCCACTTGGGCCGTCATGGGGCCTTTTTGGGGGCCTCTTGGGCGATCTTGGGGGCCTCTTGCGCCGTCTTGAGCTGTCGGAAAGTCGAAAAGGCGCAAATGCCAAAATCTTTGGAAAACTACAGGAAAATCCATAATTTTGCCCTCTTCGGGCCTTCCTGGAGGACGTCTCGGAGGGCCCTTGGGCCGTCATGGAGGCTTCTTGCGGGCCTGTTGGGCCGTCGTAGACCGTCTTGAGGCCATCTTGTGCCGTCTTGGAGGCATCTTGGGGCCATCTTAGCCGTCTTGGAGGCCATCTTGGGCCGTCTTGGAGACGTCTTGGAGACCATCCTGGGCCATCTTGGCCGTCTTGCACGCCATCTTGGGCCAACCGGAGGAAACAGAGGCACGACGGAAGCGTTTTGAGCGCCTTTCCGGGTGGCCGCCGGGACGCGCCGGAGCCCCAGGGGGAGTTCTTTTGGAAAAAAAAACAAAACCAAAACCGAGAGGATTTAACACGCCAGGCACCCCTTTGATGAATCGACAGGGGGCGGCGGACTCCCCCTGGGGCTCCGGCGCGTCCCGCCGGCCACCCGGAAAGGCGCTCAAAACGCATCCGTCGTGCCTCTGTTTCCTCCAGTTGGCCTAAGATGGCGTCCAAGACGGCCAAGAAGGCCCAGGATGGTCTTCAAGACGGTCGAAGATTGCCTCCAAGACGGCTAAGATGGCCCCAAGATGCCTCCAAGACGGCCCAAGATGTACCCAAGAGGGCCTCAGCTAGCCTCAGGATGGCCTCAACATGGCCCAAGACGGCCCAAGAGGCCTTCAATACGGCCCAAAAGGTCTCCAAGAGGTCCGCCAAGAAGGCCCGAAGAGGGCAAAATTATTGATTTTCCTTAGATTTTTGAAGGATTTTGGAAATTGTCTCTTTTCGGCATTCCGACGGCTCAAAACGGCCCAAGAGGCTCCCAAATCGCCCCAAGATCGCCTACGAGGCTTCCAAGATGGCCCCAGACGGCCTAACAGGCACCCAAGACGGCCCCAAGAGGGCCCCAAGAGGCCTCCAAGACGGCCAAGAAGGCCCGGGATGGTCCCCAAGACGTCTCCAAGACGGTCCAAGATGGCATTCAAAACGGCTAAGATGGCCCCAAGGTGCCTTAAAGACGGCCCAAGATGTACCCAAGAGGGCCTCAGCTAGCCTCAGGATGGCCTCAACATGGCCCAAGACGGCCTTCAATACGGCCCCAAAAGGCCTCCAAGAGGTCCACCAAGAAGGCCCGAAGAGGGCAAAATTATTGATTTTCCTTAGGATTTTGAAGAATTTTGGAATTTGTCTCTTTTCGGCATTCCGACGGCTCAAGACGGCCCAAGAGCCCCCAAGATCGCCTACGAAGCTTCTACGATGGCCCCAGACGGCCCAACAAGCCCACAAGACGGCCCCAAGAGGGCCCCAAGAGGCCTCCAAGACAGCCAAGATGGCCTCCAAGACAGCCAAGATGGCCTCCAATCTGATCCAAGATGGCCTCCAAGTCCGCCCCAGAGAGGAGGAGCTGCCTCCAGTCCGCCCAAGAGGCCTCCAAGACGGCCCAAGACGGCCCAAGAGGTGCCCAAGAGGCCTCCAAGACGGCCCAGGAGGAGCGCCCAAGAGGCCCCCAAGATCGCCCAAGAGGCCCCCAAGAGGGCCCCATGACGGCCCAAGTGGCCTCCAAGACGGCCCCAAGAGGGCCCGAGAGGCCTCCAACACGCCCAAGACGCCCAAGATGGCCTCCAAGACGGCCCCGAAGCGCCCCAAGGGGGCCCCCCAAGTCGACCCAGAAAGGCCCCCAAGACGGCTCCCGACGGCGTCAGACGTGTCAGGAACCCACCAAGATGGCCAAAGTTGGCTCGAAGCTGGCCCAAGACGGCCCAAGAGGCCCCCAAGAGGGCCTCCAGGAGGGCCAGAAGAGGCCAAACAAGAGGTTTCTGACGGATTTTGACATTTGCTTCTTGTCGGCCGTCCGACGGGCCGAGACGGCCCAAGAGCCCCCAAAGATCGCAGAAAGATCGCCCAAGAGGCCTCCCAGATGGCCCTAGAACGGCCCAAGAGGGCCCCAAGACGGCCCCAAGAGGCCCCCAAGACGGCACAGGAAGCCTTTATGACGCTCAAGATGGACTCCAAGACGGCCCTGGAGCATTCCAAGAGGGCCCCAAGTCGGCCCATAGAGGCCCCCCGAACGGCTTCCGACGGCGTCAGACGGACCAGGAGCCCACCAAGACGGCCGAACATGTCCCTAAGATGGCCCAAGACGGCCCAAGAGGTCTCCAAGAGGGCCTCCAGGAAGGTCCGAAAAGGCAAAAATCATTGATTTCCCGTGGGTTTTTGAAGGATTGTAGCATTTGATTTGTTTCTGCCTTCCGACAGCCCGAGACGGCCCAAGTGCACCCAAAGATCGCCCAAAAGGCCCAAGACACGGCCCATAGAGGCCCCCAAGACGGTCCAAGAGGTCTCCAAGACGCTCAAGATGGCCTCCAAGACGGCCCAAGAGCCCTCCAAGACGTTCTCCAAGAAGGCCCGGAAGTGTCAAAATGGCCTCCGCACGGCCAAGATGACCTTCAAGATGCCCACGTGTTCCCCGAAGACTTTCCAAACCGATTCGGGGAACACATGGTCCGATAGCTTGGCAGGTCTGGCCTCAACGTTCGGCCACATAGGCGTCTCCAAAAAGGCAGGGGGCGGCGGTGATTCGCCGTAGGCGTCTTCGATCCCTGGCGTGCCGAACTATATGGCTTTTGGTTTTGCCTCTTTTTCCAAAAGAACTCCCCCTGGGGCGTCGGCCCGTCCCGCCGGCCACCCGGAAAGGCGCTCAAAACGCTTCCGTTGTGCCTCTGTTTCCTCCGGCTGGCCCAAGATGGCGTGCAAGACGGCCAAGATGGCCCAGGATGGTCTCCAAGACGTCTCCAAGACGGACCAAGATGGCCTCCAAGACGGCTAAGATGGCCCCAAAATGCCTCCAAGACGGCCCACGATGTACCCAAGACGGCCTCAGCTAGCCTCAGGATGGCCTCAACATGGCCCAAGGCGGCCCAAGAGGCCTTCAATACGGCCCAAAAGGCCTCCAAGAGGGCCTCCAGGAAGGGCCGCAGAGGCCCAAACCATTGATTTTCCGTAGGTTTTTGAAGGATTTTGGGATTTGCTTCTTCTCGGCATTCCAGGTCTCCAAGATGGCCCTATGACGGCCCAAGAGGCCCCCAAGACGGCCCCAAGAGGGCCCCAAGAGGCCTCCAAGACGGCCAAGATGGCCCAAGAGAGGAGGAGATGCCTCCAAGTCCGCCCAAGAAACCCCCAAGACGGCCCAAGACGGCCCAAGAGGTGCCCAAGAGGCCTCCAAGACGGCCCAGGAGGCATCCGAGAGGTCCTCCAGGAGGGCCCGAAGAGGCCAAAACCATTGTGTTTCCTGGGGCGTTTGACGGATTTTCGTATTTGCTCCTTTTCGGCTTTCCGACGACACAAGACGGCCCAAGAGGCCCCCAAGATCGCTCCCACAGCGCCCAAGAGGCCTCCAAGATGGCCGCAGGACTGCCCAAGAGGCCTCCAAGACGGCCCCAAGAGGGCACAAAGACGACCCAAAAGGCCTCCAAGACGCCCAAGATGACCTCTAAGACAGCCCTGGAGCACCCCAAGAGGGCCTCAAGTCGGCCCAGAGAGGCCCCCCCAAACGGCTTCCGACGGCGTCAGACGGGCCAGGAGCCCACCAATATGGCCGAAGTTGGCTCGAAGCTGGCCCAAGACGACCCAAGAGGCCTCCAAGAGGGCCTCCACCAAGGCCAAACACAATGCTTTTCATTTGTGTTTGAAGGTTTGGCATTTGTTTCTGTTCGGCCAATACGGCCCAAGAGCCCCCAAAGATCGCCCAACGATCGCCCAAAGATCGCCCAAGAGGCCTCCAAGATGGCCCCAGAACGGCCCAAGAGGCTCCCAAGACGGCCCAGGAGGCCTTTATGACGCCCAAGATAGCCTCCAAGACGGTTCCTGGAGCATTCCAAGAGGACCCCAAGTCGGCCCAGAGGGGACCCCCAAACGGCTTCTGACGGCGTCGGACGGGCCAGGAGCCCACCAAAATGACCGAAGATGGCCCTAAGATGGCCCAAGACTGCCCAAGAGGCTTCCAAGAGGGCCTCCAGGAAGGGCCGAAAAAGTCTAAATCATTGATTTCCCGTGGGTTTTTGAAGGATTGTAGCATTTGATTTGTTTCTGCCTTCCGACGGCCCGAGACGGCCCAAGTGCACCCAAAGATCGCCCAAGATGCCCACGACGGCCCCCAGAGGCCCCCAAGACGGCCCAAGACCAAGAGGCTTAAGATGGCCTCCAAGACGGCCCAAGAGCCCTCCAAGACGTTCTCCAAGAAGGCCCGAAGGGTCAAAGTAGCCTCCAGGCGGCCAAAATGACCTTCAAGATGCCCACGTATTCCCCGAAGGCTCTCCAAAACGATTCGGGGAACACATGGTCCGGTAGCTTGGCAGGTCCAACCTCAACGTTCGGCCACCTAGGCGCTTCCGAAAAGGCAGGGGGCGGCGGTGATTCGCCGTCGGCGTCTTAGATCCGCCGCCCCTTGTCGATTCATCGCAGGGGTGCATGGCGTGCTAGACCCTTTCGGTTTTGGTGTTGGCTCTTTTTCCAAAAGAACTCCCCCTGGGCCTCCGGCTCGTCCCGCCTGCCACCCGGAAAGGATCTTCCAGAGGTGGTTGCCGAGGGTTTTCCTGCCCCAGATGGCTCCAAGATGACCCAAGATGGCTTCCAAGATGCTTCCAAGACGGCCAAGATGGCCTCCAAGACGGCTAAGATGGCCCCAAGATGCCTCCAAGACCGCCCAAGATGTACCCAAGATGGCGTAAGATAGCCTCAAGATGGCCCAAGACGGCCCAAGAGGCCTCAATTCGGCCCAAGAGGTCTCCAAGAGGTCCTCCAGGAGAGCCCGAAGAGGCCAAAATGATAGATGTTCGTTAGGTTTTCGAAGGATTTTGACATTTGCCTCTTCTCGGCATTCCGACGGCTCAAGACGGCCCAAGAGGCCGCCAAGATCGCCCCAAGATCGCCCACGAGGCCTCCAAGAGGGCCCCATGACGGCCCAAGAGGCCCCCAAGACGGCCCCAAGAGGGCTCCAAGACGGGCCAAGAGGCCTCCAAGACGCCCAAGATGGCCTCCAAGACGGCCCCGAAGCGCCCCAAGAGGGCCCCAAGCCGGTTCAGAGAGGCCCCCAAGACAGCTCTCGACGGCGTCAGACGGGCCAGGAACCCACCAAGATGGCCGAAGTTGGCTCGAAGCTGAAAACACTGATTACCTGAGGTTTTTGTTGCAGGATTTTGACATTTGCTTCTTTTCAGCCTTCCGACGGCCTGAGACGGCCCAAGAGCCCCCAAAGATCGCCCAAAGATCGCCCAAGAGGCCTCCAAGATAGCCCCAGAACGGCCCAAGAGGCCCCCAAGAAGGCCCCAAGAGGCCCCCAAGAAGGCCCCAAGAGGCCCCCAAGACGGCCCAGGAGGCCTTTATGACGCCCAAGATGGCCTCCAAGACGGCCCTGGAGCATTCCAAGAGGGCCCCAAGTCGGCCCAGAGGGGCCCCCCAAACGGCTTCCAACGGCGTCAGACGGGCCAGGAACCCACCGAGATGGCCGAAGTTGGCTCGAAGCTGGTCCAAGACGGCCCAAGAGGCCTCCAAGAGGGCCTCCAGGAAGGCCAGAGAAGGCCAAAACCACTTATTTTCCATAAATGTTTGAAGGATTGTGGCATTTTCTTTTTTTTGGCCTTCCGACGGCCCGAGACGGCCCAAGTGCTCCCAAAGATCGCCCAAGAGGCCCCCAAGACGGCCCCAAGAGGCCCCCAAGACGGCCCAAGAGGCCTCCAAGACGCTCAAGATGGCCTCCAAGACGGCCCAAGAGCCCTCCAAGACGTCCTCCAAGAAGGCCCGAAAGGGTCAAAATGGCCTCCACACGGCCAACATGACCTTCAAGATGCCCACGTGTTCCCCGAAGGCCTTCCAAACCGATTCGGAGAACACAGAAGCGCTTCCAAAAAGGCAGGGGGCGGCGGTGATTCGCCGTAGGCGTCTTCGATAGGAAGGGAGCCCAGTCTGAATCACTGTAGTTTGAAGACCCTCGCCTGTAGGGCCCCATCCCTCAGGGTCCTATCCTTGAACCGCCCGAAGGCGCTGGGACGCCGAGGCACGGACGAAGACGCCCACCAGGCGCAGCTACGTAGATCCGACTCCCGCGCGCCAAGTGGGCGATCGACGTTTTATCCATGCCCCCGCTCGCGCCCCGACCCCAGGAGCCAGAGCGGGGATGTGCATGAACGCCTGGCCTCCGAGGCCACGAGGTTGATGCATGCCCAGCTCCCCGTGGCGCCCACAGCGGGAGGCAGCAGCAGGGGGATGGATCACGCGTCGGTCGCCGACAAAAAAGGCCGCCCTGGGAGCACGGCGCGCGCAGGCGCCCGGCATGATCATCCCTCGCTCCTCGCACTCCTCGCTCCCGCCCCCCGAGGACAGCGCAACCCACCCCCACTCCCAGCCAGGACCCCCGCTCCCGACCTGGTGATCCAGGGTGCCCACGCTGGGGGTGGAGGGTGGCGTCGGGCCTCCCCAGCAGCCCCGCCCCAAATAGCCCCCCCCCCCCCAACCAGGACCCCCTGGATCACCAGGTCGAGAGCGGAGGTCCCTGAGATCCGACGTGGAGCCCCAGACCCGAAGACCCAAATTTCGGGTGGGGGGGGAGGAAGGGCACGGGCTTCATGGTGGATGTTTTTTCGATGTGCACCGACTCCCCCCCCCGCTGGGAATGGAGGCAAATTAGGGCCTTTGGGTTGGGTTTGGATGGTTTGGTGGGCGGTGAAGAGTGGGCTCCGGGCTGTAGGCTGGAGTGTCTCTCAGACGCTGCCCTCGTCCTCCTCCTCCTCCTCCTACTCCTCCTCCTCCTCCTCTTCCTCGTCTTCATCTTCTGATTCTCCTCCTCCTCCTCCTGCCACTCCACCACTCTTTCGTCCTCCTCCTATCCTCCTCTCCCGCCCCCTCCCCGAGCACGAAGTCCGACCAAAGGCCCTCGGCCTCCATGGCCGGAGCGGCCGGCGCGGCCGTCTCCAGCTCGGGGGCGGCGGCTCCTCCGCATTATGGGGCGGCCAGGCGCCAGCAGGCCGCCCAGTCGTCAGCAGTCTTAAACGGGTGGAAGGCGGCAGGCCAGGAGGCGCTGCAGTCGACCTCGACGTGCTCGTCGACCTTGGTGCACGTGCCGTCGCTGGTGATGGAGAAATCATCCATCGGGGGCACGCCCAGGTGGGAAAGACACTGGCTGAGGAAGAGGTCCTCGCCCCACGCCTCCCAATCCAGCTCCTCCTTGCATCTCGACGCTCCATCCTGATACACCTTGACGGCCTGTCTGGATACCACCTCCAACGCGCCGAACATGGCCGGGAAACCGTCTGTTCCTGGGTACGCGTTGCAATTCCTGATGAAGGTTGCTGCGTTCTTCAATTGCTTAACTTTGTTCGCTCCACGTACCTCCGCCTCCTTCAGGTGATCTCGGAGCTTGTCCGCAAAGAGCACTGAGTCTGGGTCCACCTTCTTGGCTCATCTTTGAAATGCCCTACTTGTTTGTAGAGATATAATATTGGGTCCCTCGACAGGCTGAAAACGCTTAGAACACGCGTCGGTCTTTCAGCGCTCTGAATGCAATGTTTTTACTTTTCTCTTCTTCGTCGAGAGATCCATAGGTGGGGCGGGAACCGACACTGCTTCCGTTCCCGTGCGCAGAGCTGAACACGGTAGCACACCACCCTCTGACACCGGTCTGACACCTGCGCGCAACAGGCCTGGCAGCCCGCGGCGGGCTCCGACGATGGAAAGCAACAGACCTGACAACGACACAACAGCGATGCGTTTTTGGCGTGTTCGATTCTCTCGCCGAGACCTGAAAGCGCCAGTACACTGGCTGCCGAGACGCCGAGTCCAGAACGCAAAGCGCAAAACCCTTGGTCGGGAGCGTTTGGGTAGCGTGTCACTGCGGCAGCCCCGGCTGCACACCGTGCCCTGCCAAGCGGGTAGCGTGCCGCTCCGCTTCGCACGACGGGAAGAGGGGAAACACTCGGGACGTTGACGCTGGGAGGCTGGGGACAGACAAGCGCGTTCCAGTACATAGAAGCAGACGTCTGTTTTCAGGACGTTTGCGAGTAGGCACATTGCGAGTAGTGGAGCGCGCCCGCTGAGGGGTAGTGACAGCGCGTCGCGCCGAAGCGCGGTGGCCCACAACCCGCAGCGCGACACGCTAACCGCTAATCAGAAGTTCTCAGCCTGATTTGGCGGCACGCACAAGGGGGTAGGTGGAGTGGGGAGGGCTTCTGAGAAGGAGGCTGCTTCTTAGAAGGCGCTGGCCTTACATCTACAGAGAAGGCCCTCACCTTCTAAGAAGCAGGGGTGCTTCTGAGAAGCCTTCCCCCCTCCCCCTAACCCCCTCTGCGCGTGGCTGACGGAATTAGGATGAGCCAAGTCCACCTTCACAGTCCAGTCGAAGCTGAGGGCCGCCGTCCTGCGCAGGACCGCCTGCCACGCACGCATGAACAGGGCCGCGTTGCCGGCGGTGCCGTCCTTGGAGGTGCCCACCGCAGCGCCCTGGAAGGTCAGCGCGGCCACCTCTCCACCAGACCCTGCTCCGACGGTCCACTCCTGCTCGCTGAGCACCGCGAAGCCGTCGCAGCCGAAGATCCCCGCGCCCAGCTCCAGCTGCTTCGCCATCAGATCCGCCTCGTAGTTGGTGCTGCGCGCGAGCGTCCAGCAGAACACCGAGAGCCCCTTCTTCAGCGGGGCTCTGCACGGCCTCTCGCAGCTGGCCTTCTCCCAGTGTCGCCAGAGGTGGGCCTGGAAGTCCTCGAAGGAAGAGCCTCTCATCAAGTTCTCGTACCATTCTGGATGTTCCTCGATGCCCTTGTCGGAAGCGTACATCACCTCCTCGTAACAGCGCGACCCAGGCTGTGCCGTGCTGCAGCTGCAGCTCTGCTGGCAGCTACTAGCTCTGCCAGCGTCCGAGTGCAGGAAATCCTGGACTTGTTCGAAGGACGACGACTCACTCAGACCCGCCCACCTTTCGGGATTCTCCCGGACGTCGTCCATCGCGCTCAAGACCTCGTTGTAGCAATGCTCACCGACGACGGGCGTCATGCAGCTTGTGGTGGTCGAGGTCGAGGTGCTCGTTGTGGTCGCGGAGGTCGTAACCGTGCTTGGTGTGGTGGACGTGTTGGCCACGAGGGGGAGCGCGCTCCCATGCCCAGAGGCTGTGGCCGTTCTCGTCGTGGTGGGCAAGTGGGCCACGACAGAGAGGGCGCTCCCCTGTTCAATCTCGCCCTGCTGCGAGGGACCGGGCTGCACGTCCACTACCATGGCCCTGCGCTCGTTGATGCCGCCCCCCCTCTCCCTCAGCATCGAGCCTGGAAGATGGTAGTAGCCCGCGAGCAGGGAGCCCGAGAGCACCAGCAGGAGGGTGCCCGACAAGCAGGCCCCCAACCACGCCATTTTCACATTCCGCGGGGTCTCGGCGCTGTCTGAGCGCGGGGACAAGATGCCCCACGAGACCCACGAGACCCTGCCCACATTCAAGGCCGTCCTCTGCTCCGCACGCTGCCGCAGCAACCGGGCGCTCTCGCTCGCGCTCGGCAGGGTGAGGCGCGGCACGGAAGTCAGAGAATTCTGGCGCGACACGGAGCTCAGGGAGTTCTGGCGCGACACGGAACTCAGGGAGCTCTTCCGGAGGGGCGCGGTCGGATCATGGTCGTCGTGCCGAGCAGAGGCGGCGGCGACCGCCGCCCACCCCGGGGGGGACGTCGACCGCATCACGCCAGCCGGCGACTCCGACCTGGGTGACCTGTGCGGCACTGGCGGTAGCCAGTAGGTGCGGCGTGTGTCACGGGGGGTCCTCGACGCCGCCGAGCGCGGGGTCGGCGGCAGCGACCGCGGCGTTGTGCGGCCTGCCCCGCGCGGGGTGCTGCCCGTGGCCAAGCGCGGCGTGCCGCTCGGCCCGAGCGCGGCGGCGCGGTCCACTCCGCGCGGGGTCGTGTCCTCCGTGGACGCCGTCGCCCTGCGCGGGAGCCAGAACGAGGGGGGCAGCACCCGCGTCGTGCCGCCCATGGCGCCGACCCGGGTCCCCTTCGCGGCCGAGGCGGAGAGCCGCGCGCGCGGTGCCCGGCGGGCTCCCTCCGCGCGCTGGGGGGACGCCGCGGGACCGGGGCGGCTCCCAGAGCCAAAATGGTTGCGGGCTCTCTTATTCCTCTCGCGTCCTCAGCCTGCTGCTGCTGCTGCTGCCCCTCTCCTGCGAGTGCAGAATGGCATGCTGTGCCGAGGGCTCCTGCTTTGTCAGGCGTTGGCCCCGGCTCTCGTCCTGGGCACGGTCGCTGCTCGTGCCTGGGAGCGCATGTGCAGAGTCCATTGTTCAGAATCCTCCACCCACCCCCCCTGGATCCCTCGGATCGCCGCTACATAGCAACCGTGGCCCGAGGCTCTGCGCAGAGAGCCTCTGAGAGGCGATCGCAGGGGGCCCACCTGCGCGCGAGGACTCGGCGTCACAGGCGAAGTCTCGCCCGGCCCATCCCCGATTCCTCCCCCAGCAGAAGCACGCCGTCTAGAACATCAGGGAGGCGGGGGACGCACCCCCAGGGGGGCTATTCGCACGCACCCATTTCGAAAGTGGACGCCACGATCGTGTATCCCCGGACGGGGCCCCAAATGGAGGGCTCAAAAAACCTTGAATTACCCGGGCGACGTGCCCAACCCCTGCGCAAACGCGGGGCCCAAATGGTTTAGGACACTTTATAACGGGGGCGATGACGGAGCGAGGGCTACGTGTCTGCAGATGGAATTCGGGAGACTCGCAGGACACTGGCTACAGGACAAGGACTAGATAAAGCTGATTAGTTACAATCTCTGAGCAACCCTAGCCACTTCGAAAGCGGGGATCCCATATCGCAGCCCCCCAAGGACGGCGAGGTCTAATTTGGGTCCGCGCGTGGCGTCACTGTGCTGCCCCCCCCCAGCAGGCCTCGAAAGCGGCGACAGTTTCACAGATCGCAGCCCCCCAGGGATGGCGAGGTCTAATTTGGGTCCGCCCGTGGCGTCACTGTGCTGCCCCCCCCCCAGCAGGCATCGAAAATGGCAACAGTTTCACAGATCGCAGCCCCCCCAGGGATGGCGAGGTCTAATTTGGGTCCGCGCGTGGCGTCACTGTGCTGGGCCCCCCAGCAGGCCTCGAAAGTGGCGACAATTTCGCAAAACGCAGCCCCCAAAGGATGGCGAGGTCTAATTTGGATCCGCCCGTGGCGTCACCGTGCTGGGCCCCCCAGCAGGCCTCGAAAATGGCGACAGTTTCGCAGATCGCAGCCCCCCAGGGATGGCGAGGTCTAATTTGGGTCCGCCCGTGGCGTCACTGTGCTGGGCCCCCCAGCAGGCCTCGAAAGTGGCGACAGTTTCACAGATCGCAGCCCCCCAGGGATGGCGAGGTCTAATTTGGGTCCGCCCGTGGCGTCACTGTGCTGGGCCCCCCCCCGCAGGCCTCGAAAGTGGCGACAGTTTCACAGATCGCAGCCCCCCAGGGATGGCGAGTCGCAGCCACCCCCCCCCAGCAGGCCTCGAAAGTGGCGACAGTTTCACAGATCGCAGCCCCCCAGGGATGGCGAGGTTTTGGGTCCGCCCGTGGCGTCACTGTGCTGGGCCCCCCAGCAGGCCTCGAAAGTGGCGACAGTTTCACAGATCGCAGCCCCCCAATGGCGAGGTCCCGCCCGTGGCGTCACCGTGCTGGGCCCCCCAGCAGGCCTCGAAAGTGGCGACAGTTTCCAGATCGCAGCCCCCCAGGGATGGCGAGGTCTAATTTGGGTCCGCCCGTGGCGTCACTGTGCTGGGCCCCCCAGCAGGCCTCGAAAGTGGCGACAGTTTCACAGATCGCAGCCCCCCAGGGATGGCGAGGTCTAATTTGGGTCCGCCCGTGGCGTCACTGTGCTGGGCCCCCCAGCAGGCCTCGAAAGTGGCGACAGTTTCACAGATCGCAGCCCCCCAGGGATGGCGAGGTCTAATTTGGGTCCGCCCGTGGCGTCACTGTGCTGGGCCCCCCAGCAGGCCTCGAAAGTGGCGACAGTTTCACAGATCGCAGCCCCCCAGGGATGGCGAGGTCTAATTTGGGTCCGCCCGTGGCGTCACTGTGCTGGCCCCCCCAGCAGGCCTCGAAAGTGGCGACAGTTTCGCAGATCGCAGCCCCCCGCAGGCAAGACAGGAGGAGGCAAGAGGTAGGCGGGACGGGAGGCAGGAGGGAGGAAAGGAGGAAGTGGAGACCTCACTGCTCCATTCAAAACGAATACCCAACCAAGGAGGGTTGGGAATAAAGCAGGAAGCAGGACGCAGGAGGAGGGAGGGAGGCGGGAGGAAGGAATGTGGAGACCACAGTCCCTTCTTCAAAACGAATACCCAATAAAGGAGGGTTGGGAACTAAAAAACCTGACCATCTGTCGGGAGGCCGATATTTACTTCCGCCGCCTTCCGCTGGCCTTCCGCCGGCGGAGGCGGCCTCGTTTTGCTTCCCCCGCCCTACGCCGAGGAAGAGACAGCAACTCCCTCGATCCTCGAAGACGAGGCCCTTTCTTGAATGCCTCGTGGATCTCCGAGCTGGGCCTCCCATGTTTCGCCCAGTCGAAAAATCCCCACACTGTCGGGGATCGGGGTCGCCACGCGCCTGGTGGAGGGCGAGCTGTCGCTCCGACACGTAATGATGTTGTCTCCAACGCGGGGCCACCTAAAAGAATCCCCGACCACCTCCTCCTCCTCCTCCTCCTCCTCCTCCACCTCCTCCTCCTCTATTCCATCTCCTTATAGGTAACTCCTCCCTGTCGCACCCTGAGGCCAGTTTTTAAGGCGGGCCGGGCGTTTTGCCTGAGACTTCCTCACCACTTATGACTCTGAGGCTTGAAAAATGATGGAGGGCGGGTGGTTTTCAAAGTGTAGCTCTGGCCTTTGCGCCGCGCGCATTCGCTTTAACATTTGCAAGATTTTCACGGAGTGAGGGCGGGTCGTTTTCAAAATGTGGCTCTCGCCTTAGCGCCGCGCACATTCGTTCAACAACTTGCAAGAGCTTGACGGATTGAGGGCGGGTCGTTTTCAAAATGTGGCTCTCGCCTTAGCGCCGCGCACATTCGTCTTAAAAAATTGCGATGGGTTTCGCGGACTGAAGGCGGGTGGTTTTCAACATGTGGCTCTCGCCTTAGCGCCGCGCACATTGGTTTAAAAAAAATTGCAAGAGTTTCACGGAGTGAGGGCGGGCCGTTTTCAAAATGTGGCTCTCGCCTTAACCCCGCGCACATTCGTTCAACAAATTACAAGAGTTTCACGGAGTGAGGACGGTTCCTTTTCAAAATGTGGCTCTCGACTTTGCGCCGCGCACGTTCGTTTTAAACAATATGCAGAAGTTTCCCGGATTCAAGATTATGCGGGTGCAGCAATTATGTTGACTCGCGGTGTTGAAGTCCCGGAAATGGCGCTCTAGCACGATTCCGGATTGTCAAGTCGCAGCAGTCAGGTAGATACGTGGCGTTGAAATCCCGAGAATATTTTTTTGGCTTGATTCAGGATCTTCATACGGTTGTCTTCCAATGAGGCAATTCCCTCAATGGGAACGAACCGTTGTGGGGGCCGTTGATGACTCTTGGTTTTACACTGGTCCTCCTCCTCCTCCTCCTCATCCCCCTCCTCCTCCCCCTCCTCCTCCTCCTCCTCCTCCTCCTCCTCCTCTTCCTTCTTGCCTCCCGGGCCTGCTTCTTTCCTCCCAGGCCGTGCTGCGATGGCCATGGCGGAGCCCAAGAGCGGCTCACCCCGGAGGTCGAGAGCGGGAACTTTCTTTTGCTTGTTTGCTGTCGTGGCGCCTGCGATCGCGCGGCGCGGCCAGGGCTCGAACTGAAGAAGACGGGGACACAACTACTTTGTCAAGGCCCGGTAAACCTGGACACGCTGGACCGGGACACGCAACATCCCTCGAGACAGCTTTTCCAGGCGGCGGCACGAACAAAATAATGCACTGCAGAATTTCCGGAATAGCAAGCCTTCTCTGACCTCCTTCTCCTCCTCATCCTCCACCTCCACCCCTCCCCCTCCCCCGCCTCCCCTTCTACCACCTGGTACCCAGGACTGCGAAAAGTATTCGGATGGACTGGAGCCCTGCCATCGAACGAAGGATGGCCCCAGAACGGCACAAGAGGCCCCCAAGACATGCTCAAGACCACGTAGACAAGAACAATGAGGATGCACAACTGCTTGGACAACTCGGTGCTAACCTTTGTCCGCAAAAAACAAAAGCACCAAAGTAACGACCACTTCTTGAAGCAGCAGTCACGAGTCAATCACAGGAAGTGAAAACAGCCTTGTGCGAGAAGACATCAAAACAAATGGCAGATGCGCTGGAATTGCTAAAACAGTGCGAAGCGGAAGCTGCACAGCAGTTGGCTGAGGCAGAGGCCGAGTGCGCGACAACAGTCGCGGAGGCGAAGCAACGCACGATCGGCAAGAAGAAGAAGAAGACCTAGCCAGCAAGTCCACCATCGACCTCTCAAAACTGTTGTGGGTGGAGCTCATCCAGACTACATACAGTTTTTGGACGGTCATGGGATTCACGTTGAATGCGAGGAAGTCAAAGAAGACGACCAAGAATTATAAGAAGGGAGATCAGAGCCGCGCTACTCAACGAGATCGGACCAGCAGCTGGCAACCTGGCAGAACTCAAGAATACCGACAATGAGCTGACAGAGCGCCTGGCAAAAAGAAAGACGACTGATGCTGTTCCTGCTACCCCTGGTCTTACTGAATGGGGGTTCGTCAGGCAGCGGTGGCGTCAAGGGTGGATGGGGGAGAAGCGCAGCCAGGAGCCACGCCAGACGAACCAACAGCTGCAAAAACCCTTCCGCAACTGCTGGCCCGAGCCCACGAACTAATCGCGACAGCCATGGAACGCAGCCTCTTTATCGAGTGGAAGGGTGGCGAATATACAATTACGGACAGGAAGGAAAGCACGACGGGTGACAAGACCATAGGGTACCACAAGGCCATCACAGATGGTCATAACGGGAGTACACATGTCAATGACTGTAACGACAGCCTGAATGACTAGCAGCAATGCACGGGGGCGGACGTATCAAACTCAGGCCTACACAAGGAGAGCACTACTGTTCAAATTTGCGCAGCGGCTTACACTACATGGAACTACAGGGCGATGCCACACCTCTACATATCTGTGTATACATAGATATAGAGCACCTGGAAGATGTCGTAGTACGCGAGATGAACCACGTTTGAAATGAAGCCACCTTCTACAACAACAGAAAAGGGCACAAACAGGTTGGCTCCCGACATCGAGTTCAGCAGTAGCGCCGGCAGCAGAAGGAGAGCTCGGGAACGGGAGGACCTGGGTCATGGCTCGAAGTTGCATGCTTCGCAAGTGCGATACCCGTGCAGGGTAGGTCCTGATGGCAAGGGGCAGTTGCTCGGCGCACAGTGGGTAGCTATAGCGGTGTCCAGAAGTGGCATGAGCATCACACACGCATGTTCTTCCTATTCTTAAACTTGAATTACCTGGAACCCCCCTACTCCACCCCACCCCCCAAACCCGAAACTGGACCCCCCCCAGGGACGCCCCGGACGCCCTTTCGAACGTCTCGGCGGCTCCCTGGACGCCTTTGGAAAAGGTCTGCTGGCCCTTCCGGGCCTCCCAGGGCGGCTTGACGGGCCTTGCGAGCAGACTCAGGGCGATCAGAGGGGTCATCGGGGAGGCGCAAGAGAGACCCACGACAGCACAAGAGCGCTCCGGGTGGAACCTCGATGGTCTGAAGACGGCCCAAGAGGCCCCCAAGACGCCCCAAGAGGCCTTGAAGAGAGCCCCGAAAAAGCAAACATCGCTCCATTCCCTTAGGAACATGTCTATGTTTACCATCTCCGCCTTTGGGGTTTTCGCAGCGTCCAAAACGGCCCGATGGGCCCCCGATATCGCCCCAATACGGCCCAAGAGCCCCCCCAGAGGATTTGAAGACGGCCCAAGAGGGCCCCAAGACTGCCCTAGGGAGCCCCGAGACTGCCCACAAGAAACCCAAGATGCCCCCAGAAGGCTCCCAAGAGAGACCCACGGAAGCCATGGGAGACCCCGGAGAAGACCATCGGAGGCCGCCAACTGTCGCCGAGGCGAAGCAGCGCACGATCGGCAAGAAGAAGAAGAAGAAGAAGAAGACCTAGCCAGCAAGTCCACCATCGACCTCTCAAAAGTGTTGTGGGTGGAGCTCATCCAGACTACATGCAGTTTGTGGACGGTCATGGGATTCACGCTGAATGCGAGGAAGTCAAAGAAGACGACCAATAACTATAAGAAGGGATATCAGAGCCGCGCTACTCGAAGTGGTCGGACCAGCAGCTGGCAACCTGGCAGAACTCAGGAATACCCGCATGAAGCTGACAGACCGCCTGGCAAAAAAAAAGACGACTGATGCTGTTCCTGCTACCCCTGGTCTTACTGAATGGGGGTTCGTCAGGCAGCGGTGGCGTCAAGGGTGGATGGGGGAGAAGCGCAGCCAAGAGCCACGCCAAACGAACCAACAACTGCAAAAACCCTTCCGCAACTGCTGGCCCGAGCCCACGAACTAATCGCGACAGCCACGGAGGGGACGCAGCCTCTTTATCGAGTGGAAGGGTGGCGAATATACATTACGGACAGGAAGGGCAGCACGACGGGTGACAAGACCATAGGGTACCACAAGGCCATCACAGATGGTCATAACGGGAGTACACATGTCAATGACTGTAACGACAGCCTGAATGACTAGCAGCAATGCACGGGGGCGGACGTATCAAACTCAGGCCTACACAAGGAGAGCACTACTGTTCAAATTTGCGCCGCGGCTTACACTACATGGAACTACAGGGCGATGCCACACCTCTACATATCTGTGTATACATAGATATAGAGCGCCTGGAAGATGTCGTGGTACACGAGCGAGATGAACCAAGTTTGAAATGAGCCCGCCTTCCACAACAGCAGCAGTTGTCACAAACAGGTTGGCTCCCGACATCGAGTTCAGCAGTAGCGACGGCAGCAGAAGGAGAGCTCGGGAAGGGAAGGACCTGGGTCATGGCTCGAAGTTGCATGCTTCGCAAGTGCGATACCCGTGCAGGGTAGGTCCTGATGGCAAGGGGCAGTTGCTCGGCGCACAGTGGGTAGCTATAGCGGTGTCCAGAAGTGGCATGAGCATCACACACGCATGTTCTTCCTATTCTTAAACTTGAATTACCTGGAACCCCCCTACTCCACCCCACCCCCCAAACCCGAAACTGGACCCCCCCCAGGGACGCCCCGGACGCCCTTTCGAACGTCTCGGCGGCTCCCTGGACGCCTTTGGAAAAGGTCTGCTGGCCCTTCCGGGCCTCCCAGGGCGGCTTGACGGGCCTTGCGAGCAGACTCAGGGCGATCAGAGGGGTCATCGGGGAGGCGCAAGAGAGACCCACGACAGCACAAGAGCGCTCCGGGTGGAACCTCGATGGTCTGAAGACGGCCCAAGAGGCCCCCAAGACGCCCCAAGAGGCCTTGAAGAGAGCCCCGAAAAAGCAAACATCGCTCCATTCCCTTAGGAACATGTCTATGTTTACCATCTCCGCCTTTGGGGTTTTCGCAGCGTCCAAAACGGCCCGATGGGCCCCCGATATCGCCCCAATACGGCCCAAGAGCCCCCCCAGAGGATTTGAAGACGGCCCAAGAGGGCCCCAAGACTGCCCTAGGGAGCCCCGAGACTGCCCACAAGAAACCCAAGATGCCCCCAGAAGGCTCCCAAGAGAGACCCACGGAAGCCATGGGAGACCCCGGAGAAGACCATCGGAGGCCGCCAACTGTCGCCGAGGCGAAGCAGCGCACGATCGGCAAGAAGAAGAAGAAGAAGAAGAAGACCTAGCCAGCTCCACCATCGACCATCTCAAAAGTCGTTGTGGGTGGAGCTCATCCAGACTACATGCAGTTTGTGGACGGTCATGGGATTCACGCTGAATGCGAGGAAGTCAAAGAAGACGACCAATAACTATAAGAAGGGATATCAGAGCCGCGCTACTCGAAGTGGTCGGACCAGCAGCTGGCAACCTGGCAGAACTCAGGAATACCCGCATGAAGCTGACAGACCGCCTGGCAAAAAAAAAGACGACTGATGCTGTTCCTGCTACCCCTGGTCTTACTGAATGGGGGTTCGTCAGGCAGCGGTGGCGTCAAGGGTGGATGGGGGAGAAGCGCAGCCAAGAGCCACGCCAAACGAACCAACAACTGCAAAAACCCTTCCGCAACTGCTGGCCCGAGCCCACGAACTAATCGCGACAGCCACGGAGGGGACGCAACCTCTTTATCGAGTGGAAGGGTGGCGAAGATACATTACGGACAGGAAGGACAGCACGACGGGTGACAAGACCATAGGGTACCACAAGGCCATCACAGATGGTCATAACGGGAGTACACATGTCAATGACTGTAACGACAGCCTGAATGACTAGCAGCAATGCACGGGGGCGGACGTATCAAACTCAGGCCTACACAAGGAGAGCACTACTGTTCAAATTTGCGCCGCGGCTTACACTACATGGAACTACAGGGCGATGCCACACCTCTACATATCTGTGTATACATAGATATAGAGCACCTGGAAGATGTCGTGGTACACGAGCGAGATGAACCACGCTTGAAATGAGCCCGCCTTCCACAACAGCAGCAGTTGTCACAAACAGGTTGGCTCCCGACATCGAGTTCAGCAGCAGCGACGGCAGCAGAAGGAGAGCTCGGGAAGGGAAGGACCTGGGTCATGGCTCGAAGTTGCATGCTTCGCAAGTGCGATACCCGTGCAGGGTAGGTCCTGATGGCAAGGGGCAGCTCCTCGGCGCACAGTGGGTAGCTGTAGCGGTGTCCAGAAGTGGCATGAGCATCACCCACGCATGTTCCGCCCCACCCCACCCACCCCACCCCCCTCCCTCCTCCTCCTCCTCCTCCTCCTCCTCCTCCTCCTCCTCCCCCCTCCTCCCCTCTCTCCTCCTCCTCCTCCTCCTCCTCCTCCTCCTCCTCCTCCTCCTCCTCCTCCTCCTCCTCCTCCTCCTCCTCCTCCCTCCTCCTCCTCCTCCTCCTCCTCCTCCTCCTCCTCCTCCTCCTCCTCCTCCTCCTCTCCTCCTCCCTCCTCCTCCTCCTCCTCCTCCTCCTCCTCCTCCTCCTCCTCCTCCTCCTCCCTCCTCCTCCTCCTCTCCTCCTCCTCCTCCTCCCTCCTCCTCCTCCTCCTCCTCCTCCTCCTCCTCCTCCTCCTCCTCCTCCTCCTCCTCCTCCTCCTCCCTCCTCCTCCTCCTCCTCCTCCTCCTCCTCCTCCTCCTCCTCCTCCTCCCTCCTCCTCCTCCTCTCCTCCTCGCATGTTCCTATTCTTGTACTCCACCCCACCCCCCAAACCCTAAGCCGGACCCCCCCCAGGGACGCCCCGGACGCGTGGAACCTCGATGGTCTGAAGACGGCCCAAGAGGCCCCCAAGACGCCCCAAGAGGCCTCGAAGAGAGCCCCGAAAAAGCAAACATCGCTCCATTCCCTTAGGAACATGTCTATGTTTACCATCTCCGCCTTTGGGGTTTTCGCAGCGTCCAAAACGGCCCGATGGGCCCCCGATATCGCCCCAATACGGCCCAAGAGCCCCCCCAGAGGATTTGAAGACGGCCCAAGAGGGCCCCAAGACTGCCCCAGGGAGCCCCGAGACTGCCCACAAGAAACCCAAGATGCCCCCAGAAGGCTCCCAAGAGAGACCCACGGAAGCCATGGGAGACCCCGGAGAAGACCATCGGAGGCCCTCCAAAGGGCCTTAGATGGCTTCAGAAGACCTCTGGAGGGCCCCAGCTACTCAGGACGGCCCAGAAGGCCCCAGGACGGCCCAAGAGGGCCCCAGGACTGCCCAAAAGAACACCAAAAACGCCCAGAAGGCATTTTCCTACAATGCATCGAGCTGACCCGACGATCGAGGCTGGAGATTTACATTCCTCGATCGAGAGAGACAAGCATTGGATTTAGATTCGAAGTTCGACGATCGAAGATTTCCTGAGTGCTTGAAACCCTCCAGGCATGCAGGCAGCGACCACACATCGATTTGTTCGGGGCTACTGCGACTTCTTCGGCGTGTCATGGGAACGCTCCCTACTTCCTCAAAGGACCTTTTTCGCGCGTGAACAAATCATCATTCCTTCCCCGCTCCTGCGCACAAGCATGCAAGCGCATCGGGCGACACGGTGTCAACAAGCACCAAAGAGATCATACAAATGTCCAGTCGCCCGTCCAAGCCTCGAGGTCCGCCCTGCAATCGGTGATTTATTGTTTTGTCGGGGAAGCGTCCGGAAGAAGGCGTATGGCGCGAAGCGCCAATGCAGTCTTGTGTGCAAAGACGTAGGCATAGTCATCTCCCTGTATATGAACGGCAGTGACGGAGTATTAGGTACAGACGGACTCTGCCTAGAGGAATAGTCGGGGTACATCCTGGCGAACACCAAACTCCATGCCAGCATAGCAGGCTGGAACATTGAACCTTGCAAACTCTTCAATACGGGTGGTTCAGCTCCGTGAGGGGAGTGATCAAAGTGGCCCCAAGGGTCGTCACGAATGCAGGAAGAGTGGGGCAGGTCTTGGACTTCGGACTTGTCTCGGATGACCTGGCCAACTTAGGTGAGCTTAGTCAGGATCTGGTGAGGTATTAAGGGTGCGCTCGACATATCTAACTAATGAGGTGATGATGGGCAGTATCCTGGTGTCACAAGCCCCCATAATGCCAACCTGCGGCCCAGACCAGCCGCGGGATCGTGCTTCGCAGCCGCCAACTCCAGTCGAAGCGCCAGCAAATTCTGCATTTTGGAATGAAGCGACCAACGCGACGCTGAACATGCAAAACGCCGCCCTGTCCCGGCAAACAGGACTTGCTCTGCTGTGTCGAGGAGGCCAACATGTAGGGAAACGCATGCGAGGATATTGCCCCACCCCCAGGACCAGGGATCAATATCTGGTTAGATTTAAACCACCAAGACACTTCGGGCAAACACCTAACGTGTGCTTTTTGGGAGGTGTCAGATCCAAACAGCAGGAATTAATCATTTCGAAACAGAAGGCCAGGCAGCAGGAACAACTACAACAGGAGCAACGCTGTGTCATTGGATAACACATCCAACTATTCAAGAACATGCTTCTACAATTCCACATGCAGCCCGCGAAGTCGGCAGTGAGGTTCTCGCACCCCTTTGCCAGTTGAGCGATGATGAAGGCTGCCAGGACCCTTCTCAACCTATTAAAGGAGCTGCTAGCCAACGTTTCGACCGCAGCCATGGGGAACACCACCAGTGCTAGTTATTGTCTGGATTATTATATATAAAAAACGCCTACGTGAAGGAGCTTGCTGGGCCCTCAAGTTTCCCAAGAATGGGGAATGAGAAGAAACCAATATTTCCGTTTAGCGTGGCCGAGACAGGCTCGATATTCAAGGGCCCAACACGATCATGGACATCAGACCCCACGGGTGGCCCAAGCTCTGGGGAGGCACCATGGGTTCCGACACATGTGATTTCCCAACGTGGCTGCGAGATGTTAAATTTGAAGCAGGGCCGCAATTGTAAGCAAATCAGATGGGCCATGGCCAGCGAGCACTTTGAGGCGCCTGGTGTTGAGTTTGGGGTCGGCCTAACTGCACTTGTGAACCATAGTTATTGCCAATCCCCCCCCACCAGTGCGTACTATTTTTTCTGAATCGAAATGTGCCCCTGGACGCTCGCACCCTGTTTTTTCTTGGTCAGGGAAAATCTTGAAGCTCAAACTGGGCCCCTGGCCCCCGGGTTACAACAAACCTAAGAGTCTGGATCTCAATGCCACTCGTGGCCCCGTTGCAATCCTTCGTGGCCCCCTCGCTTTGTTTCGTGGCCCCGTTGCAGCTTCGTGGTCCCCTCGCTTTGCTTCGTGGCCCCGTTGCAACCCTTCGTGGCCTCCTCCCTCCCCTTCGTGGCCCCGTTGCAGCCCCTCGTGGCCCCCTCGCTGCCCTTCGTGGCCCCGTTGCAGCCCTTCGTGGCCCCCTCGCTGCCCTTCGTGGCCCCGTTGCAGCCCTTTGTGGCCCCGTTGCAGCCTTTCGTGGCCCCGTTGCATCCCTTCGAAACCCCGTTGCAGCCCTTCGTGGCCACATATATGTTTGCCCGTTGTGGTCCCCGCTCGTTCGCGCCCGTGGTGGCCCCATATGCATGCCCTTCGTGGCCCCGCTGTCCCCTCGCTTCCCTTCGTGGCCCCGTTGCTACCCTCAGTGGCCCCGTCCTTGCCCTCCGCGGCCCAACATGCGTATGCCCTTCGTGGCCCCCGCTCGTTCGCGCCCGTTGTGGCCCCATGTGCATGCCCTTCGTGGCCCCGCTGTCGCCGTTTGTGCCCCCCTCACTGTCCTAAGTGGCCCAGTTGCTACCCTCAGTGGCCCCATCGTTGCCTTCTGTGGCCCCGCATTCTCTGCCCTTCGTGGCCCCCGCTCGTTCGCGCTTTTCGTGGCCCCATACGCATTCCCTTTGTGTCCCCGCTGTCGCCCTTCGTGGCCTATTTCGTGTCCTTCGTGGTCCTGCTGTCGTTCTCTCTCGCTCTCGCTTTCGCTCGTCGTCGTCGTCGCCGTCGTCGTCGTCGTCGTCGTCGCCATCGTCGTCGACGTCGTCGTCGTCGTCCTGGTGGTCGGCCGCCTGTCCGTCCCTCTTGGGGTCGGGTCGACGGTCCGTGGCCGCCCCGCCGATCAGCGCTGCCGCTGGCCAGGCCGACGGTCCGCGGCCGCCCCGCCGCTTGCCGGGGCCCGGCCTGCAGGAAGAAAGATATACCCCCCAAGAGGGGCTCGATCGAACACGAAGAGGGCGGGTATCGAGGGTTTGGGAAATACGCGTTATTGGACACTCGAGCAGATAAGGGCGAACAGTCTTAAAATGATTGTTGCTGCTGCTGTTGAATTCTCGTTTCTGAAGAATAATTATTGTTGGTC
Source organism: Prorocentrum cordatum (assembly GCA_963575745.1). NCBI lineage: Eukaryota > Dinophyceae > Prorocentrales > Prorocentraceae > Prorocentrum > Prorocentrum cordatum. The sequence goes on from CAUYUJ010001336.1 coordinate 661,159, forward strand.
CCCCCACCGGTGCATACTGTTTTTTCTTAATCGAAATGTGTCCCTCGACGCTCGCACCTTTTTGGTTATTATTATTTCGAAGAAAATCTTGAAGCTCAAACTGGGCCCCTGGCCCTCGGGTTACAACAACAACGGCTCCCGCCTAAGACTTCCTCACAATTTAGCCAGGGCCCCGCTCCCGCCAGAGACTTCCTTGCATTTGATTCAGAATTCGCGCTCTCGCTTGGGACTTCGTTGCAATTTATGCAGGAATCGCTCTCCCGGCGCTCTGGGGTAGCGCTCTCGCTGGAGACTTGCTTGCAATTTATTGAAGAATAGCGCCCTTGCGTTGGAATTTCCTGTAACTTACTCAAGCGCCGCGCTCCCAACACCCACGCACCCAGGAGTCGCGCTCACGCTTAGGACTCCCTCCTAGATTACCTAGGGATCGGGATCTCGCTGCCCTTCGTGGCCCCGTTGCAGCCCTTCGTGGCCCCCTCGCTTTGTTTCGTGGCCCCGTTGCAGCCCCTCGTGGCCTCCTCGCTGCCCTTGGTGGCCCCGTTGCAGCCCATCGTGGCCCCTTCGTTGCCCTTCGTGGTTCCGTTGCAGCCCTTCGTGGCCCCCTCGCTGCCCTTCGTTGCCCAGTCGCAGGCCTTCGTGGCCCAGTTGCAGCCCTTCGTGGCCCACTCTATGCCCTTCGTGGCCCCGTTGCATCCCTTCGTGGACCCCTCGCTGCCCTTCGTGGCCCCATACATGTTTGCCCTTCGTGGCCCCCGCTCGTTCGCGCCCGTGGTGGCCCCATATGCATGCCCTTCGTGGCCCCGTTGCAACCCTTCGTGGCCCCCTCGCTGCCCTTCGTGGTTCCGTCGCTGCCTTCAGTGGCCCCGTCCGTGCCCTCCGCGGCCCAGTATACGCATGCCCTTCGTGGCCCCCGCTCGTTCGCGCCCTTCGTGGCCCCATGTGCGTGCCCTTCGTGGCCCCGCTGTCGCCGTTTGTGCCCCCCTCACTGTTCTAAGTGGCTCAGTTGCTACCCTCAGTGGCCCCATCGTTGCCTTCTGTGGCCCTGCATTCTCTGCCCTTCGTGGCCCCCGCTCGTTCGCGCTTTTCGTGGCCCCATACGCATTCCCTTTGTGTCCCCGCTGTCGCCCTTCGTGGCCTATTTCGTGTCCTTCGTGGTCCTGCTGTCGTTCTCTTTCGCTCTCGCCTTCGCTCTTCGTCGTCGCCGTCGTCGTCGTCGTCGTCGTCGTCGTCGTCGTCGTCGTCGGTCCCCTGTCCGTCCCTCTTGGGGTCGGGTCGACGGTCCGTGGCCGCCCCGCCGATCAGCGCTGCCGCTGGCCAGGCCGACGGTCCGCGGCCGCCCCGCCGCTTGCCAGGGCCCGGCCTGCAGAGAAGAAAGGTCTACCCCCAAAAAGGGTTCGATCGAAGACGAAGAGAGCGGGTACCGAGGGTTTTGGAAATACGCGATATTGGACATTCGAGCAGATAAGGGCGAACAGTCTTAAAATGATTGTTGTTGTTGATGTTGGTACGTATTGTTGATCTCCCCTCCGGTGGCCATTGTACTTTTTCAAATGAAGTGCTTCCCCAAGGCTAGCACCGTGTATTTTACCAGGGACATTCAATAGGCTCAAACTGAATTGCTGGTCCCCGGATTACAACAACCACGGCTCCCACGTTAGATTTCCCTACACGTTAGCCACAATACCCGCTCCCGCCTGAGACTTCGTCGCATTTTACTCAGGAGTCGCGCTCTCGCTTGGGACTTCCTCACACAAAAGATAATAAAAAAACGCACTCTCGGCGTTCTGCAGTCGCGCTCTCGCTGGAAACTTGCTTGCGATTTACTCGAGAATCACGCTCTTGCCATAAAATTCCCAACAATTTACTCAATCGCCGCGTTCCCAGCACTCAGGCACCCAGGAACGCGCTCACTCTTAGGACTCCCACACAGCTTACTCAAGAATCGGAGCTCGCTGCCCGCCGTGGACCCGTTGCAACCTTTCGTGGCCCCCTCGCTGCCCTTCGTGGACCCGTTGCACCCCTTTGTGGCCCCGCCCCCTCGCTGCCTCTCGTGGCCCTGTTGCAAGCCTTCGTGGCCTCCTCGCTGCCCTTCGTGACCCTGTTGCAGCCCTTCGTGGCCCCCTCGCTGCCCTTCGTGGCCCTGTTGCAGCCCTTCGTGGCCCCCTCGCTGCCCTTCGTGGCCCCAGTGCAACCTTTCGTGGCCCCTTCGCTGCCCTTCGTGGACCCATTGCACCCGATTGTAACCCCCTCGCTGCCCTTCGTGGGCCCTTTGCGCCACTTCGTGGCCCCCTAGCTGCTCTTCGCGGCCCCGTTGTAGCCCTTCGTGGCCCGGTCGCTGCCCTTCGTGGCCCCGTTGCAGCCCTTCGTGACCCGGTCGCTGCCCTTCGCGGTCCCGTTGCAACCCTTCGTGAGCCCCTCGCTGCCCTTCGTGGCCCCGTTGCGCCCCTTCGTGGCCCACTCGTTGCCTTTCGTGGCCCCGTCGCGACCCTTCGCGGCCCCGTCGCTGCCCTTCGTGGCCCCATGCCCTTCGTGGCCCCCGCTCGTTCGCGCCCGTCGTGGCCCCATATGAATGAAGTTCGTGGCCCCGCTGTCGCCCTTCGCGGCCCCCTCGGTGCCCGTCGCGGCCCCGTTGCTGCCTTCAGTGGCCCCGTCCTTGCCTTCTGCAGCCCAATATACGCATGCCCTGCGTGGCCCCCGCTCGCCCGCGCCCGCCGTGGCCCCGTGCGCGCGCCCTTCGAGGCCCCGCCGCCGCCCTGTGTGACCCCCTCGCTGGTCTACGCGGCCCCGTTGCTATCCTCAGCGGCCCCGTCGTTGCCCTCTTTGGCCCCGCATTATCTGCCTTTCGTGGCCCCCGCTCGTTCACGCCCATCGTGGTCCCATGCGCGTGCCCTTCGTGGTCCCGATGTCGCCCTTCGTGGCCCCCTTCCTGCCCTTCGTGGCCCCGCTGTCGCCTTCGCTCTCGCTCTCCCTCTCGCTTTCGCTCGTCGTGATCGTCGTCGTCGTCGTCGTCGTCGTCATCGTCGTGGTCGGTCCCCTGTCCGTCCCTCTTGGGATCGGGCTGCCGCTGGCCAAGCCGACGGTCCGCGGCCGCCCCGCCGCTTGCCAGGGCCCGGTCTGCAGGAAGAAAAATATGCCCCCCAAAAGGGGCACGATCGAAGACGATGAATGCGGGCATCGAGGGTTTGGGAAATACACGTTGAATGACACTCGAACAGATAAAATCGAACAGTCTTAAAATTGTTGTTGTTGTTTTGGGGGTCATCTGGCCGATGCATTGGGAATGGTAAGTCGATGGGCCTCGTGGCCCGCGCAGCGATGGTAAGACAAAACGCAGAGCTCGGATCGCCCGTGCGCCCGAAGTGCAGAGCACCCTCGGAGACCTCGCATCACCAAACACGGGAGTGCCCGTGCAGCGAGGACGCCCCTGATATGGAAGAAGAGAACGGACTGTGCGAGCGAGCGACGAGCTCGCTGACATGCCCCTGGTTCTGGCTCCGCGGAGTAGCCCAGCTTCTTTGGACAGTGTCTGGCGCGGGCGCCCCTTCTCGACGAGGTCAGCATCTGACAGGGAGAGTGGCCCCGGCCAAAGTTTGGGATTCCGCAAGGAGCAATGATTGGTAGTGATGGTTCAGGAAGTAAGGGCGCTATAAATGCTCGCCTACACAGAGTCGGCTGGAGTTTCGCCGTCAGTTTTCAACATCGGTCTTGGTCTCTATCAAGTGGGGCTGTTCCAGGTCCAAGACAAGCGGTCCCGAGGGCAGAGTGTGTAGCTGGAGTCAGAGCGCTCCAACACACAAAAGAAGGCGTTTTGATGGTCATCGGTGCTAAGTATGTGGTCAGACGCATTAGCGGAGGTCGAGATCGGGAGCACACCAGCCGCGTTGTTTTGAGGCCACAATTCTGGCGGGTAACGGATGAGCATGATGGTTTATCCCACAAGATGGTCAAGAGCCATCTTGACAGTTCACAGGTCCCAGATAGGTGTGCAGATTGAGGAGGCTGAGTGGTTTCCAAGTGATGCCGTAGACAAGCTGGCGGTCAATGCCGCTGAGGAAGCCGCCCCGCCTTTTCTCTCGTAATACAGATCAGATGGACAAGTAGGCCTGAAGGGTCCAGAATGGTTTTATCATGGTGGCCCGTGAGGTGACCACGGGCTCCAAGGACGTTACGGGACCACCCTGGAAGCTGACATTGAGGCCCTTGCCACTGCCAATGCTAAATCAGGAATGTTCAAATGTAAATTCTTTTTCAGCGGTCAAAGAAAGTCGTTCCTAAAACAGCGAAGTATACAGTAAATAAGTGTAGACGGTGCCTGGACATTGCCATTGATAGCGCGTTGGAACAATCTCAATCACATCAGACCTGTACGGCCACCCTTCATGTGATAAAGAAATTGTGATGGGGGGGAGGAACCCACTGATGACAACCGCGATGACACCAACGGGACACCATCGGGGCACCACCGGGACACCAATCGGGACACCATCGGGACACCATCGGGACACCATCGAAACACCACTGGGACACCATCGGGACACGAATTGGGACAGCAATTGGGACACCACCAGGACAACACCAGGACACTTCCAGACCACCAAGACACCACCGGGACACCACCGGATCACCATCGGGACACCATCGGGACAAAACAAAGTCACCATCAGAACACAATCGGGACACACAAGGGACACCACCGTCGGGACACCATCGGAACACCACAGGGACAGCATCGGGACACCATCGGGACACCAGCGGGACACCACCAAAAGCACCACCAAAACACCATCGGGACACCGTGGGACTCCAAGGGACATCACGGGACACCACAGGACACCATCAGGACACCAAGGGACACCCCCAGCCACCGCTGGACAACCAGGGGAGGGCAGCCTTTTGGCCCAGCAGCACCCTAGCCAGAGAAGGGTCATTCCTCTCGCCCGCCCACGAAGCTCCACCTCGCCCGCACGCACGACAAGAACAGAAACCGAAACCGACTTCCCGGTAAAGGGGGTCTCCGTTTCACTTCGATCTCACCCCACAACCTCGGAGAGCCTTCGAGAGCTTTGTTTTGCAGGACCTGCGGTGCGCGGGGGGGGGAGAAACTTGTCAATCTATACAGAACTTGCGTGCCAGGTTTAAGTAAGTACGCCAAACTCACCCTGTGCAGAATTGACAAAGGTCTACTTCCCAAGGGAGTGGACAAGTGGCAAGACTCGAGCTGATCAGCTCGCCATGTGAGCTGGTACAACGTTGTTCGGGCTTTGCTCAGGGACCGTCCGGTGGGACGAACGTCCGCTGGGCTGTGCCACGCGGGCCGTGAGAGGCGGCGCCCTCCAGAATTGTGCCGAAAGAGGTGCTACAGTCAACGCCTGTTGCGCCTCAGGTTGCAGCGCAGGTGGAGGAGGAGGACGAGGAGGAGGAGGAGGAGGAGGAGGAGGAGGAGGAGGAGGAGGAAGAGGAGAAGGCCGAGGAGGAGGAGACGGGAGGGGGAGGGGGGGAGGAGGAGGAGAGGAGGAGGAGGAGGAGGAGGAGGAGGAGGAGGAGGAGGAGGAGAGGAGGAGGAGAGGAGGAGGAGGAGGAGGAGGAGGAGGAGGAGGAGGAGGAGGAGGAGGAGGAGGAGGAGGTGCGCGCCTGGCGCGGCTGGCGAGCGGGGCCAGCGCGCCGGCCGGGCGGCGAGCGCCGCGCGGCTTCAGGGCGAGGCCGCCCTTCATCTACCGGCCGTCGCGGAGCTGGCCGCGTTCCCGTGCATCGGAGTCTATAGGCCCTGGCCGGTCGACCCCTCCCCCCCTGGGAGAGGCCGCCGTCTGAGACAGCCGGCCACCCCCCGGGGTGCCGCGCCCTCTGAGAGGGAAGGCGGAGGTGTCGACCGGCTCCCGACTATTGTGCTCTGGGGGGCGCGGGTGAACACGCGTCCGCCGCTAGGAGGAGGAAGAGGAGGAGGGGGAGGGATGAGGAGGAGGAGGAGAAGGAGGAGGAGGAGGAGGACTAGGAGGAGGAGGAGGAGGAGGAGGAGGAGGAGGAGGAGGAGGAGAGGAGGAGGAGGAGGAGGGAGGAGGACAAGGAGAAGGAGGAGGGAAGAGGGAGGAGGAGGAGGAGGTGGAGGAGGGGGAGGTGGAGGCGGTGGAGGAGGTGGAGGAGGTGGAGAAGAAAGACGAGTACGCGAAGACCCTCATGCCGCGCGACGGGCGGCGCGTCCTCGGCCCCAGAGCTCTGCGGACAGGCCCTGCTGCGCTGCAGCCCGCAATGGCAGAGGCAGCAGCCCCTGCCAGGCGGGGGAGGGGGAGGCCAAGCGAGGGAGGGAGGGGGGCGACGAAGGCGAGAGGGGGGCCAGGAGGGAGGATGGAGGAATCGAATCTGTTTGGGCGAAGGGGGGCGACGAAGGCGAGACGGGGGCAGGGAGGAGCGAGGCATCGAATCTGACTTGTTTGGGCGGTCTTCCTGGACGCGACGCCTCTGGCCCTCTATGAGCCCCCCCTGGAAGCCTCCCGGTCTCCCGGCAGCCTCCTGGGGGGGGGGGGGGGGGCGGCTCCTCCCCCTCTTCGAGTAGGGGATAGACTACATACAGAATCGAGTTGCCCCAAAAGTGATTTCCGTCGAATCTACGAGGAATGCGTAGGATGCTCTGACATCTGCGAAACGTTCGGGCGCCAAAATGCTCTCCACAGCCTTCCCCAGGTTGGAGCCTCCCTGAGCAACACCGTTCGGGCCCCCGCGGGTGCCAGGCGAGACCTCCCCAAACGTGCGGGTGGCCCTGCCTCGGCCCCGCAACAGCCTGGATCCCCCCGTCCCTCCCTGGAACCTCGGGGCCCCCGGGAGGCGTCTGTAGAGGCCTCCTGGATGGGGGTCCGAGCAGATTGGGTCGGAGGATCGTGCCGCATCGCCGATGCATCGCCGAGGCTTCAGCGATGCACCAGCGACGCTTGCGGTGCATCTGCGACATCGACTTGCAGCATCGAGCCGCATCGTCCCGATGCATCGATCCTCCGACCCCATCTGGGAGGCCTAGAGTCTAGACCCCCCCCCAGGTGCACCAGAACGCCCAAAAGCCTGTCACCGATCATCCTGCATGGCCGCCGCAGGCCGCTGCAGGCCCCGCAAAGGCCGCACGAAGGCCGCTCGAAGGCCGCTCGAAGGCTGTGTGGAGGCCGCGCGAAGGCCACGTGAGGGCCTCGCGAGGGCCGCGCGAGGGCCCCGTTAGCTCCACACGAAGGCCGTGCGAGGGCCGCGCGAGGGCCGGGCGACCGCCGCGCGATAGCCGCGGGAGGGCTGCGCCAAGGGCGTGCGCCCAGGCCCGCCTATCCAGCTGCGCGAGGACGCGGGGCGCCCGGTCCACCCAGCCTGCGGCGACCGCCGCCGCGCCGACGCCGTCGGCGTCGGCCTCGCCGCCGCCGCCGCCGTCTTTGTCGTCGTCGTCGTGGTCGTCGACGGCCAAGTCGTCGCTGCATTCGACGTTACCCATCCTCGACGTCGATTTCGCCGTCGTCGAATTCATCATCATCATCATCATCATCATCATCATCATCATCATCGTCGTCATCATCATAATCATCATCGTCATCATCGCTATCATCATCATCAACAGCCTCACCATCATCACCATCATCATCGTCGTCGTCATCACCGGCATCATCCTCATCCTCATCATCTTCCTCATCCTCATCCTCCTCATCCTCATCCTCGTCCTGATCCACATCATCAACATCATCGCCATCAGCATCTGCATCATCATCATCCACATCATAATCATCACTAGCAGCATCATCATGCACATCATCATCATCGCCATCATCGTCGTCGTCATCGTCATCGTCATCATGATCATCATGATCATCATGTTCATCATCATCACCTTTCCATCACCATCACCATCGTCAGCACCACCATCATCATCACCATCACCGTCACCATCATCATCACCATCACCATCATCATAATCACCACCACCATCATCCACCATCATCGCCATCCCCATAACGCTCATCAGAAATCACCACCACAACCCTCATCTGCATCATCATCACTAGATTCACCACCACCATCATCAGCATCACCATCACCAGCATCGTCATGATCAGCATCACCATCACCATCGCCATCACCATCATCATCATTACCCTATTCACCATCATCATCACCATCATAACCACTAAACCCACCATTATTACTATCACCATCATCATCATCACCACCACCCTCATCATCACCATCACCATCATCGTCATCACCATCACCATCATCGTCATCATCATCATCACCGTCATCATAATCATCACCACCACCATCATCATCATCATTACCATCACCATCACCATCACCGTCATCATCACAATCATCATCATCATCACCACGAACATCACCATCGTCACCATCATCCGTCATCACCACCATCATCACCATCACCATCACCACCATCATCACCACTACCACCATCACCATCGCCATCACCATCACCATCACCATCACCAGCAACATCATCACCACGAGCATCGCTACCATCACCATCACAATCATCACCATCAGCACCACCATCATCACCATCAGCATCAGCATCATCATTAGCAGCATCATCATCAACATCATCATCAGCAGCATCATCACCTTCACCATCATCATCATCATCACCATCAACATCATCATCATTGTCATCGACATCGCCATCACCATCATCATCATCACCAGGACCATTACCATCGTCACCATCATCATCATCACCATCACCATTACCATCACCATCACCACCACCATCATCGTGATCACCAGCACCACCACCATCATCATCACAATCACCATCGCCATCATCATCATCATCATCATCATCACCACGACCATCACCATCATCACCATCACCATCATCACCATATTCATCACCATCAGCAGCATCATCAGCATCATCATCACCATTAACATCATCACCATCAGCAGCATAATCAGCATCATCATCTTCTTCTTCATCATCATGATCATCACCATTAACATCATCACCATCAGCAGCAACATCATCAGCATCATCATCGTCATCATCATCGTCTTCATCATCATCATCATCATCATCATCATCATCATCATCATCATCATCATCATCATCATAATCATCATCATCACCATCATCATTGCCATCGTCATCGTCATCGTCATCGTCATCGTCATTGTCCTCGTCATCGTCCTTGTCATCGTCGTCCTCGCCGTCGCCGTCGAGGACGTCAACGAGGACGTCGCCGTCGTCGTCGTCGTCTGGATCGCCGCTGAGAGGAACGACGCGTTTCTGGGCGCCTATCGCAAGCATCGAGGTCGGCGAGCGTCGTGCTGGCGCCGGGGCTGGCACGCTCGAGACCGGCCCGTCTGGGCGGGGGCGAGCCGGCCCGACCATGAACCAAACGTCCTCCAAAGGCTAGAAGAAGAAAAACGTAAACGTGTAAACTTTTGGCGCTCCGCGCGGAGCGCCAACACTTTATGTTTATGTGTGTTTTAGTTCTGCTTCGAGAGGCTCTCCTGGGCAAAGACGTCCCGACCACTGGAGCCGCACTCGGCCGCTGCCACGGGGGAAGGGGACAGCGAGGGCAGAGAGGGCGGAGCGGAGCGCGCACCAGGACGCACGAGTGGCCGAGTGCTGGGCGTCGGAGCCGTGAGCACGGGACGGAACCCAGGCTGCTGGAGGCCAGAACGGGCCGCGGGAGGCCTCTGGAGGCCCACCCCGAAAGGCCAAAGACGACCAACAATCTCGAGCCTCGAGCCTCGAGCCTCGAGCCTCGAGCCTCGGCGGCGGCATTCTCCGCCCGGGACGACGGACACTGGGCCCCGCTCCGATCCCCCCCCCCACCACGAACCTCGAGGCCACCGTCCCGACCGCATTGGCACGAAGGAGCCAGGCCCCGAGGGAAGTGGGATCCTGGACCCCCCAGGGGCCCTCCTCCGGGACCAGTTCTTCCTCCAGGGACCCTGGCGCGCCGCCGATTACCCTGATGCCTCTTCTGCCAATCCCTTGGCCCGGGGAAGGCCCCTGAAGGCCGAAACGCATGCAGATCCGGGGTGCCTTAAAGGTACCTCGAGGTTACGGCCCGAGGTGCCTTAGGGCTGGACCAGCCAGCCAGGCGCTTGGAGCGGGTGGCCGCGATGGTCACAGAAGCCTCTGTCATCCTTCGCCTCCATTCTTCTCCTCCTCCTCCTCCTCCTCCTCCTCCTCCCCCTCCTCCTCCTCCTCCTCCTCCTCCTCCCTCTCTCCCTCTCTCCCTCTCTCCCTATCCCTCTTTGTCTCTCTCTCTCTCTCTCTCCTTATGTTTTTCTCTTTCTCTCTCTCTCTCTCTCTCTTCCTCTCTCTTCCTCTACCTCTCTCTCTCTATCTCTTTCTCTCTCTCTCTCTCTCTCTCTCTCCCTCTCTCTGAGTTAAATTAACACGCACATGCGTATCTAACGATCCGTTCCCCTCAAAATACCCGCTTGCACCGACTGGCCGCAGCTGGGGGAGCTGTGCTCCTCACACCCCTCGGGGAACGGTGTCGCAGTCCATAGGCTCCCGCGGCTGCGGCTGCCCTGATATGCGCCTTCCCCAGTCAGGCCCAGGGGGCGTTTTTATATTTGTTGCTGTTTCTTTTGAAACCGGAAGGAGAGGAGGGGCGCGCGACCACCGAATTTCACCATTGCGTGACTAGCACGTTAGCGTGAAGCAACATATATCCCAAAGCAAACCACAACGCCACACGAACCCACACCGCCACACGAACCCAAAACGCCACACGAACCCAGAGGGCGTATTTATGTGGCCGATTCGGGGAGCCCTGAACCCCAAAATACTGTCATCCCTCAGAAGGTCGACTTTTGCTCCCGCCAGCTTCCGCCGAACTTCCACCGGCTTCCGCCGCGGAAGAGATGGCAAATCCTTCGATCCTCGAAAGCGAGGCCCTTTCTGGAACGCTCCATTTATGTGCCGATGCTGGGTGCGGGACTGCCCTGGCCATGAGGGGTCGGGGACCTACTGATCCAGGTCCGTCCAGATCCGGGTCAGTCAAACTCTACAAGATCCTGCAAAATCCTGCGGCTCCTGCACCCAAGCCCGGGGTCAATGAAACCCTGGCTCTGCAGGATCCGGCAAGATCTGGCGCTCCGACTGTCGGGCGTTGGCAGAACTGGGTTTGGTGGGACCTGGCTTAGCGATGTGTACTGGGGGACGCCCCCCCCGCCCCGTTCCACTGACCGGAACTGCCGCCACCCGAAAAAACACAAGCTACGGCTGACCTGGTTTAGTGACTCTGGCCACTTTCGGGGCTCCGGGGCCCTATACCACTAACCGGGTCCCCTCACCTGGGGTCCTGGCTACACCCCAGACTGGCCCCCGTTGGCACTGACCCCCGTCTCAGGAGGAGGAGGAGGAGGAGGAGGAGGAGGAGGAGGAGGAGGAGGAGGAAGAGGAGGAGGAGGAGGAGGAGGAGGAGGAGGAGGAGGAGGAGGAGGAGGAGGAGGGGGAGGAGGAGGAGGAGGAGGAGGGGGAGGGGGAGGGAGAAGGGGAGCAGGAGGAGGGTGCCCGTGGACCGGTGCCGGCGCCTGGCCTGTTGTGCGTGCCTCCGCGGGCCTGGAGCTCTCGACGCCTCCCTCGGGGGCCACCTGCCGTCGGGGGTCCGCCCGCCTCGGGTCGAGCGCAAAATGGGGCCAGTGCAGTTGGAGCACGAGCGCCCTTCAAGAAGGTGAGGCCCTCCGTCGGCCAACGCAAGCAGAACATCCGAGGGCACCCTTCTCCCAGGATGCACAAGGACGTCCAACAGACACGAAGGACATCAGGGCCCCCCCCCCCGAACCGACCTCGATCTTACATATCTCGGTCCGACGGCAGGGGGGGCGGAGCGAGCGAATCAGCTCCCACGGGCGGATTTCCCGGCGCTTCCCGGCGCCAATGCATCGAGGAAAGGCGCCCGGCGGCGGGACCGAGCCCAGCTGCATGGCTCTTTCCCGATCCAGCCCCTCTCGTCCGGCCCGACCTGCGTAACCGCCGGCCCCAAGAACTCTCCCCGAAGGCCGAAGCCAGAGGGAGCAGCGCCGGGATCGAGAGCACCGGGCCGCCCGAGGTCTGGGTGCCCTCCGAGCGCATCGAAGATGGTGGACCGAGACACCCGGCCCTGAGGCAGAGGCCTCCCAGACGGGGTCCGAGTGGATCGATGCATCACCGTGCATCGCCGATGCATCGGTGACGGCGGCGATGCGTCGGCGCCGTCGGCGTGGAGAATATCGGGCTCCACGTCGAGCTCCTCGGCCCCCATCTGCTCTGACCCCGTCTCCTCTGACGCCATCTCCTCTGACCCCATCTGCTCTGACCCCATCCGCTCCGACCCCATCCACTAGAACTCAGCAAGGGAGCCCTTCCCCATCCCTTGGGGCCCCACTCTCGAACCCCCGCCTCTCGGGGATCGACCACATAATTGATTTACCCCAGAATTGTCTTTCCAGCCGAATCTACGAACACGTCCGCATACTGTCGCGTATATCCACGAACATTCTACGCGTTTCCTGTATATCCAGCAGAAAAATCATTGTGGGAGTACATCAATTCTGTAATTGATCCCCTAATTATTCGACTCGTGCCGCCCCCCCCCCCCTCTCGGCCTGGCATGATCCGCAGGCCCAACTCCTCCAGGAGCTTGTTGGAGAAGCTACAGACCCAGGAGGGAATCGCCGGAGCAGCCCTGGCCCTCACGGCGCCCAAACCACCTTGTCTGGCCCCCGCCCCCCCCCTCGGAGGATGAGGATGCGGAATGACCCAAGATGGCGACGAGGAGGGGGGGGATGATGAGCGAGAGCAGGAGCAGGAGCAGGAAGAGGAGCAGGAGGAGGAGGAGGAGGAGGAGGAGGAGGAGGAGGAGGAGGAGGAGGAGGAGGAGGAGGAGGAGGATAAAGAGGAGGCTAAATAGGAGGAGGATGAAGAGGAGGAGTAGGAAGAGGAGGAGGAGAAGAAGGAGGAGGAGGAGGAATGGGACGTCAGTGGGACCCTTTTTAGGGTGGGGTGGGGGCGCGCGCCGTGCCCCCCCCATCCCACCCGTCCGTGCGCGGTGCGAGGCTGGCCCCCGCCCCCGCGCGGCCAGGAGCGTGGCGGCGCCGCGCGTCAGCCCGCGCGGCAGCCTCCCGGCCTGCCGCCAGGCCGCAGCTCGCGCTCAGGCCCGCAGCAGGAGGCGAGCCGAGGGGCCCGTGGCCGTGCGCGCCCTCGCTGCCACGAGGCCGGCGGCGACGCGCCCCCGCTCGCCCGGCGGCGCCGCTGTGGCCGCCTCGTCGCCGCACCTCTCCTGCTCGGCTGCGTCCTGCTGCAGCCTCCGGTGGTCCTCCTGCCGCCTGCCCCTCGAGGCGGGCCCGCCACTCCGCTCTGGTGACGAGGGCCTCCTCCTGCCCTCCCAGCATCGCCTCCGACGCGGCCGCAGGAACGCCGCCCTCGCCACTGTGAGGCTCGGGCCCTCTCGTCGCGGCCGCTCAGGCCAGGCGGCGGCATGCTCAGCGCACAGTCGTGCCGCTGCGTGGTCCCCTGGCTGTGGAGGCTGTGGCGGCCGCGCGACTTGCACGGGCTGGGTCGGCCTGGCCTCCTTGGCGCTGTCCATGTCCGAACTCCGCCCCTCCGCTGAGCCGCTGTCAGTGTCTGTCTCGCTGGTGCAGGGTCTGCTGTACTCCTTGCCACCCTGGCAAGGCTAGCCCTGTGCGGCTCCTTGGCAGCCCTTTTGTGGCCCCCAGTCTGTGGTGGCGGGGCGAGTGGCTGCGTGACCGCCCCAGCAGTGCGCCCATGTTCCCTACTATAGATGCCGCTGAGCCCCACGTCGACGCCCATGATTTCGTCCAACGTCTGGGCACCCACTGGGGCGGCTGTGGTGTCTGATCTTGCAGCGCTTCCTGTCGGCTGTTGATGTTCTCCCATTCCGAATCCTGCTGCGCCGCACGTTGATGGAGACGTGTGCTGAAAGGTCGAGTGGCTGCGGTTCCTCAATGTCTTCCTGAATGTCTCGGTCTCTGCTCTGCTAGCAGGCGCCATTGGCCCCAAAGCACGTCCTCGGTGTCCGTGTCGTTGGCCATGCTGCAGTTCGGCGGTGGTTGATATCCGTCTCCTCCTCTCGTGCGCCAGCGCCGTCTCCGCCCGCGCCTGGCGGCGGCGCCGCCGCCTTATTGTTGGCCATCCTGTCGCGTCGGCCGCGGCTCCCGCCGCGGCCAGCATTGTCCCCGCGACCTGCACGCCGTTCGTATCGTTGGCAGCGCTGTCCTCCGCTTCTCCCGTCTAGGGTCCGGTCGGCTCGCCGAGGGCCCTCCGTGGCTCCCCTCGGGCGCAGTCCCCCCTCCATGCTGTTTGGAGGGCCCGACTGCGGAACAATGGTTGGTGCCGCTGCGGTTGTCGTCGCATCTGCCATCGGCGCCATCTTGCCCCAACTCGCCGAGCTCCCGCGGCATCGGTCAGCCAGCGGTTCTGCGCCCAGTCGGTGAGCGCGAACTGGCCTGGCCCATTCCCACATCCAAGGCGAATCCACTTGCCGTCGGAGCGCCTGTGCACGCAGTGGCCCGTGGCGGCGTCCAGCATCTTGCGGCGCTCGAAAGATTGCCCCCGGACGCCAGCGTATCGTTCTCGCTGCAGCTTGGGGTGGTCCAATGCAACCATGCGTGCCGCGACTGCTCCAGTGTGCTTGTGAATCCGTTTGAGCAGCATCTCTCGCTCTGCCAGCAAAACTACATGTGGTGCGGCTAGATGCGATATCATCTCGGCCCCTCCCCGCGCGCGGCCGTCGGCTAGCTCCGTGCCTCCTGTCGCAGTGAGCGGCTGTCCTGTGCGCACGATGGCGGGGAGTCCACGTGAGAGTAGCACATGCGGGACGAGATGCCCTGGATGCCGCCGTCTCCGGTGGCGATTGCCCCCCTTGTCCTCGCCCGCCATCTGGCCGATAGGCCGCCGGGCAGCATGCAGTTGAAGCTGCGCCGGCCGCCTACCACCATCTGGGTGTCGCAATAAATGGTGAGCGGTCGTCTGATAAGACGGAGCATCCAGTATGTGGTTGCCAACTATGCTGCTCCAGCGGTCTGGAGGTCAGCGATCATGCCGAACCATCCGGGGCGCGCTGAGACGTGGTCGGGCTCGCTGTCGTGGAGCGGCAAATCGAGTGCCACTCCCCAACCCGCTCCCGCCGCTCGCTCATCGGACGATGTCGCCGAGCCCCCGGCGTAGGTCGCGGTGGTGATGATGGTGCCGTGGGGCACCTGTAGACTGTCACATCCCACTGTCCAGCACTCGTCTGCCATGCTGCGGGCCAACTGGGCACATGGGTGAGGGGAGGATGCCGCGCACCCAGAACGCCCTCTCGATCGGGATGTCGCGGACAGCTAGTGCTTGGATCGCGGGGTCTGCTGCGCGCTCGATCCAGGGGTGCTCTATGGTCTGGCGGCGTGTCACGCACTCTAATGGCGCATCGCATGCGTGTGGGCGCTGTATTGCACCCTGCGGCATGGCACTTCTGATTGGTCCAGATGGCCGCGCATACTGCGGCGTCCCGAGCGCCCGCCTCCTGTTGGCGCTCGAGCGCCCTGGACTGACGGGCGAAGGCTTGGATACCTCGAACGTCTGCTCCGCCATGTAGTCCTTGGTATTATGGATGTCTGCTGGCTTACTTCCAGAGGCAGTCTTCGGCGATTTCTTTGATGGCGCCCTCGACCTCGGTTGGGCGGGCAGTTTCGCTGCTGCTAGTCTGCAACTGCTCGCCGCGATGGTCGGCCCACACGTCGGTCTCCCTGGCTTCCCACCCCAACAGGGCCAGCGTGAGCTGTAGCGCGGCCATTGGCCCAAAGGCTGCCTGCCAATGCCCTCGCGTGGTGACTCTGCCCAGGTGGCGCGCAACTGCCTGCCATCCTCCTTGCAGGTGGTCGTGGAAGTCGGCGTTGGGTCTGCACATCTAGACCCACTCCCGCACTTGCCTTGCGACGCTGGCCTTGCAGAGTTGTCGCCTGCAGCGCGATGGCGGCGCAGCGGTGCCCTGCCGCAATGCTTGCCATGTCCGCCGCCTCTGCCCTGGTGCGTTGATGTCTTGCGTCGCCATGCCCGTCGAGGCCTGGTCGTGCTGCTGTTTGGCCCTGATGCGGGCGCGGTAGAGGCTCGCGGCGCCGCGTCTCCAACGCGCGGCTCGAAGGAAAAGTGCGCCGCGGCGTAGCCTCTGTCGGGCCAGGGCCGTTCGCTTTCGCTGCGTGGTGCGCCGACGCCTCTGCCCGATCGCCGCGTCGCACCCGAGGTCCTTCATGACCTTCGCCTGGGTCAGGGTGAGGTTGCGCCTGTGGGCCGCTTGCCCCGCCGCATCCCTGACAGCTGGTTGGGTGGCAAAGATGGCCAGCATGTCGGACATGAGCAGCTGGTCGACGACGCAGCAGATGATGATGGCACCAGTGCTGGTGACAAGCTGGTGGCTGACGATGCTCAGCTGACCTTCTGCGCGGATCTGGATGTCGTCGACGCGCTGCCAACGCCAGGCCGTCGGCTCGCGCCAACCCCTTTGGCGTTGCGCCGCGCAATCGATGGCCCGCAAACCCGCGAAGCTCGCGCACCACGCGGGGCGAGATACATGGGAGCGCACATGTAGAGCTCGACGGGCGGGCGCTCCAGGTGCTCGGCCTTGCGGATGGGCATGGCCAGGTTGATGTTGTCGTGGAACTTCCAAGTCCAGGAACGGGCAGGCCCAAGCTTCAGCTGAGCGCACGCGGGCCCGCGGGTCGCGGGTTCATCCAAGCACGGCGCCGCCAATGGGCGCCTGGAGGGCTGAGCTGCCAGCCGCCGCAGCATCCCATAATGCCGCCCAATCTTCGCATCACTGGCCCGCCTTCCGTCTGGGGAGCCTGCCCCAGATGCGGACCGCAAGTGGGTGGGGGGCCGATGGGCCTCTCCTCTCCCGCGACCGTGCTGTCGATTTGGCGCAGCAGCTGGTGCCGCGCGCGGCGGAACTGGCGCGGCCCGGCCAGGGCCCCCTCGAGCTCGCTGGCGAAGTTCACCAGCTCCTGGCGCGCAGGCCTGGCTCAGGCCAGGGCCCCACCAGGCCGCCATTGGTCGCGCCCTCTACCCGTCTGCTTCTTGAACTTGCGGGGGGCCCTGTCTAGGTCGTCGCACTCGCCCGGCATCATGTCAGCCCTGACACGGCTGACCTTTCTCCAAGATTGCTCCATGGCGTACTTGAGGTCGGGTGCGCCGGCGTCTCGCTGCCGGCGCGTTCCCCGCGCCGTTGTGCGCAGATGTACTTTGTGCGAGAGGTCCCCTTCAACTCGCTGGTCCTTCGGGCCGATGTTGACTTCAATGAGCTGAGGCCCTTCCGCTCGGGATTGCTGAAGTACACGTGGCCCTCGCCCCCGGATCTTTGCAGCGCCTGCTCATTCCAGTGGCGGACTGCCGTCCTGGTCTCTTGCCGCGCGCCCTCAAGGCCCTGCTGTCGTCGCTGCTGTCGTCGTCGGCCAGCTTCTGCTTCTCGCGGATCTGCTGGCAGGTCTTGGCGTTCATTTCCTCGATGGTTCGTCTCTGGGCGGACTCGCCTCTCGACCTATTGACCACTTTGATGAGCTCCGCAGTCCTCCCAGACAGGGTGCTCCACGCGTTGGCCTCCGGTCACCTGGCCCCATCGCGGTGCCCTTTGCGACGCTTGGTGCAGGTCGCCGCCGAGACCCAGGTTTACTGCCAGGCTGGCTGACCACGCCTCGCGTTGCTCCGCGGCTCGACCCCGCGCGGGCACGCGGGGGGGTGCTCCGCTGCCGTGGCCCGCTGTCCGCGTCTCTTGTCCAATGCCTGCGCGCCGTCAGGGTCGGCGATGTCCGCTCGCGAGCTGGTGGCCCATGACGCAGTCCCTGCGATCGGAATGCCCTGCGTCGCTTCCACTGCCTTCCGCAAGTCCTCCGCCGCACAGCGCGCTGCCGCTGCGCCCTCTTAATGCCCTCCTCCACGTGGGTGGTCACGTGGGAAATGTCATATACCTCCGGGCATTCTGGGCACGCGCGCCTGCGCTTCCCCTGGTCTTGCTGTCGCGCCCAGCCGCTGTCCGAAGCGTGGCCCCCAAGACTTCTTCCTGACCACCTCGAGTCCACGAATGAGCGGTCTGGCGCTGTCGGAGCACTGCCCCTGGCGCGCGTCAAGTCAGCCTTGTTCGGCGCCGCGATTCGTGCCCCCATGGCTGACCGCCATCTGGGTGGCCCCATATCTGCCAGGGCGCAGTTGAAGTCCCCGAGCATCACCCATGGAACCTCAAGCCCACGTGTAACGCGCAATCGGGTCCCATCTTAATCGCACTCGCGCCCCTGGGCCCCATACTGCAGTCCGGGTAGCAGCTGGTGAAGGCGACCGTGCAGTCCCGCGCGCGGACCAGAATGATGGTGGCGTCTGCGAGCTGGTCGTGGAATACACCTCGCCTCCTTGCGTCTACGAGCTGCGCAAAAATGCGCGGCTCGATGCGGCGTAGCCAGCGCGTCCCGCCAGGCGTGCCGACTCGGCGCGCAGGATTGCGCCCTCTGCTGGTGGCGCGGACTGCCGTCCAGGAGCGCAGTGGGCGCCGCCCAAATATTCGGGGCCTCTGCTCCTCGGCGCCGCGCTGGGGCTGCAACGGGCAGCGCTCAGCCAGTCCCGGGATATCGAGGCCCTGCCCGCCTTCCACGAACGCCTTGGCGGCGTCGGTGCACAGGCTGCAATTGCCGAAGTCGGCCCGCAGACAGTCGCGGCTCTACAAGGGGCCCCCAGCTGCCCGCAGACGAGACCTGCTTCCGCCAGTCAACGCCTGCCCCGGCTGCATCTGAGCTGGCCCTTGCAGTGCGCCGCGTTCGCTGGCTCCTGGTCCGTGGCTGGCCGCGCGGGTCCGTCGCCTCCGCGCCCTCCGCGAAGCGGACCTGCTCGTGGTTCTTGTCGTCGCAGTCGCGACTACTGCCCGCCTCGCATCTTAGGCAGAGACATGATATGCTCCCGTCGGCCGCTGGGGCAGATTATCGCAGGCTGCCCCCGACTGCCTGTCTCATGGCGCGGGCCGCGGGGCAGGGCCCCCAGGCCGCTCCTCTCGTCACCTCTCTTGCCGAACGTCTCGAGCGCGCCCGCGCCTGCCCCCGCCCGCGGGTCTGCTCCTCGCCCGCCGCCGCCGCTGAGACGGCCGCCCGCTGGGTGGCTGCGCGCTGCTGGGGGCGCGATGGGGGCAGCATCAGTCGCTCGCGCAGGGGCCGCCGCTGAGGCGCCGAAGCCCGAGGCCTCCTCTGGCCCAAACCCAGAGGGCCTACGAGGGCCGCCCCCGAACAGAGCAAGGGGCCCCAGGAGGCAAAACACCGAGCCCCGAGGCCCAGAGGCGGAGCACCTCGGCCCCGAGGGAAAGCCCAAGCTCGCCCCAAGGGCCCCCCAGGGTCTCACGGAGACCGAAGAGACGCACCCGGGGAAAACAAAAACACGCAAGCGGTGCAATGCGAGCCAACACTCAGAAGGCCGCGGCGCCCACTGGGAAGTGGAATACGTTCGATTCTCCACCCACCTCCAGTGGGAACAGACGTGCAAGGCGAACCATCACCCAGAAGGCATTCCGAACACGCAGGGACAAGACGTCTCACAAGAAGCACCAACCATGGCGCCGTCAAATCCATCACTCCCAATACAATGCAAACAAGGAAACGTGCCTCCACAACTGCCGGAACAAGTCGGTGACGCACATGCGTTGCATCAACCTGGTCTCCAGCTCACACAAGCACAGTGCAAGAAGGCCGGGAACAGAGACTCAAAACATTCACGCTGCCTTCAGAGCGGAAGTGAACGCGCCAGGACAAACAGGCCCCCGCTCCTCGGGCTACATCAACAGCGATTCTGTTAGACAGAATTGTTTGACAGCAGGTCTCCGTTAGACAATGCGACAGGACTGCCGCCGCCGCCGCCCAGGGCCAGGGCCTCGGCGAGATCCAGCAGCCTGTCCACGCCAGCTCGCGGCCCTCCGGCCGCGCAGGCCACTGCGCCCAAGGCGCATTCGTCGAGGAAGGGGAGGTGGAGGGGGCGGGCGCTCCAACCACTCCTCGATTCCAAGCCCGGAGGCAGCGGCGCCCCGCCTGCAGTACCTCCAGCGCTCGCCCCCTCATCCGAGGGCGCCTGCGCCGTCGCGGAATCAGCTGTGAGCCAAGCGCGGGCGACGGCCGCCCTCGCGCGCCACCAACCCCGAGCTGCGACCTCGCCGCGAGCCCTGGCGCCGCCACCCCCACGGAAGAGGGCCTGCGGGAAGGCGTCGAGGCACGCGGCGGCGGCAGCGGCAACGCGTTCAGCACGTTCGGCAGCTGGCTGCTCCCCAACCGAGCAAGAAGGTGGCCACGTCGGCCTCGCCGTCGAAGATCACGCCGTCGGAGTCGGAGCGCTCGCCAGCAGCGCGCGGCGGCGCCGCCAGAGCGCCCGCGGCCTGCGCGAACCCCACCTCGCAGTCGACCTCCGGCACCCCAGGGGGAAGAGGGGAAGGCACGTAGCTATCGCCGATGAGGGCGCCACGCCCAACACAGGCGCGCCCGGCCAGCTCGAACTCCCCGTCAAGCTGCTGCTGCGCCTCGTCGCACTCATCGACGTCGAACCGGGCCTGCGCCACCCGGGCACCGCCGCCGCCAGCAACGACGGGGTCTATCCCAGCTGGGGCGAAGGGCCTCGCAGCCGACCGCAGCGGCGTGCGCGGGGCAACAACGCGGCCAAGCGGCGGCGCCGCCTCCGCCTCGCAAATCTCCACGTGGCACTCGATCTTGCGCTCTCGCCCCGCCACCAGCCCAGCGGACCGCTGGGGCCGCCGCGGGGCGAGGCCGCGCGCCGACGCAACCCTGACCCCAGGGGCGTCGGCGTGGAGAGGCACACTCGTCCGCGCTGCATCCTCCTGCTCGGGGGCCACTCCCCGCAGCGGGGCCGTCAGCGCGTGGCGACCCGTGCCTCGATGGTCGCGGTCTGCTCGATGTGCTTGGCCATCTGCTCTGGGTCCGGGAAGTCGCGCTTGCGTGCGGCCTGCCGCTGCCTCTGCGTCGCCTTCCGCGGCCTTTGCTGCCGCTGCCTGTTGGGATGGTGCTGCGTCGCGGCCGACTGCTCCACGTCGGCGATTGCGGCTCTGGGCCCTGGCTTGGAGCTCGCGTAGCGTCGCGCCCCCATCCTTGACCGATCCCCCCCTCCTTCTCGCGCGCACCGAACGTGTTCTTTGCTCGCGCGGCCGGGCCAACTGCCCGTTGATACGTGGCTCGAAGAGATCGAGGTCGTCTGGCCCAAGTTCGAGGACCTCGCCCCATCCGTCGGCTGGCTGCGCGCATCGGTGCATCCTGCTCGACTGGACCTGCCCCAGCCTTGCGCACCTCCTGCTGCAACTCGCTGAACCCATGTTTGGCTGCGAAGACCACGGCGATGGCCTCGTCCAACATGCCGGCCAGCTTTTTCTCGCGCTGATCCAGCTGCGTGACCTGAATCGCCATTTCCTCTTGGTTATGCTGGGCCCGGCGCCGGCAGAGCGCGGCCGCCTCGCGCCTGATCCCCAGCTTGGGCTCGGCGGGCTGGGTCGCCGTAGACGCTGGCGCCAGGGCTGGGATCTTGGCCAGCTGCGGCGCCGCCTCTGCTGTCGCGCTGTCCGGCGAGCTCCTGGCCGAGCCGACGCTGCCCGCGGCGCGCGCGGGCCCTCGGCGTCGAGCCCCGTCCTGGCTAGCGCCTGCTTTTCGAGCTCCGCCGCCGTGGGGCCGTCGTCCTTCTTGGGCCGGTTGCAGCCGCGCTAGCCTGGCGCGCCCGCCGATTCGGCCAAAACCCAGCTCTCGCCCGCCCGGCGGCCGGGGCGCGCGCAACACTCACCTCGGCGGCTCTGGCCGCAGTGTCGCCGGCGGCGCGGCTTGCGCCCGGCGAGCGCCGCCCTCCGCCAGTGTGCCCGGGCGGCGCTTTGCTGCTGCCCCTGCCGCTTCGGCCCGTGGGGCCCTTGGCCTGCTGTCGGTCGTCGTCGTCTCGCTGCGATGGCTTCTGCAACCTCCTCGGAAGCGCCCCATCTAGCCGCGGGCCGCGGTGGCGGCGGGCCCCCCCCGCCACCCCGCGCCCGCGCGCGCGTCGCAGGCGGCCCGGGCGCGCGGCTGCCCGCGCGGTTCGGGCCACGAGGCTTGAGAGGAGGGGGGGGAATCGGAGGAAGAGGCTGAAGAGGAAGAGGAGGAGGAGGAGGAGGAGGAGGAAGAAAAGGAGGAAGATGAGAAGGAGAAAGGGGGGGGGGGGGAAGGGGCGATGCCGGAGGATGGAGAAGCGAGGAAGAGGGGGCGTAAGAGCGAGGAAGGGGGTGGCGGAGCGAGGGGGAGAGGCTCCTCTCCTCCTTCCCCTTCTCCTCTTCCTCCTCCTCCTCCTCCTCGTCGTCGTCCTTGTACTCCTCTTCCTCCTCCTCTTCCTCCTCCTCCTCCTCCTCCTGGTTCCCAGACTTCACTGCCCTTTCAGAAAGCCATGTTCCCGGGGCCCGAAGTAGGCCCCCGCGTGCCCGGGTCAAAGGAACAGCCAGCCGCCGCGGCGGAGCTCTTCGGCTAGATGAGCTAAGAAGAATCAGGGCGCAGGGTGGAGCTAGATGGCCGATCCAGCCAGAACGAACTTTGCGGTGACCTGGGCTAGGGAATCTGCAACCAGTCGTTCTGCAATTCCAGATTCTCGCTGAGCACTCGATCGCGCTGCGCTCGCTGGTGAAAGTGCCAGGGCTGCAGCTGCAACCTGGAGAGCGATATTTTGCAAAAGATGTTGTTTTCCCTGCTTAAGCCGAGACGCAGGCCAGCTGCGGAGCTCTTGGGCGCAGCAATGAATTTAGCGGCATCGAAAGCATTGATCTAGATCTACGAGAAGCCTGATATCGGTCTGCGACCCGAGCATCGACCGGGCAACTATTCAAATTCTTCCACGTTTTAGCCGGACGTTCGGTTTAGGTACTTGATCTCGCCATTTAGGGCAGCTACAGATCTCTCAGTAACACCAGTCGAAGCAACGTCGAAAACATTGGTGTAGAGCCTCGCGAGGCCTGAGCTCGGCCTCCTATCCGATCTATGACCGACACATTGCTCTCACTCTGCCATTTTTTTTTTTTTTTTTTTTTTTTTTAAAAAAAAAAAAAACAAAAAAAAAAAAAAAAAAAAAACGCGTTCGGCTTGCGGACTTGACCTCAAGATTTCGAGCAGCTGAATAGCTCCCAGTCGCACGAATTGATTCTGCACCGTCGAAAACATGGGCCTAAAGCACCGGCAAGCCTGATATCGGTCTGCTACCGGGGCCATGCCCGAAAAACGACTCGCACTCTCCATAGTTGTTGCGCACCCATTGTGTTTTTAGTGACATGATCTCGAGATTTAGAGCAGCTGCAGAGCTCGCAACCAAACGAGCCGATGCAGCAGTATCGAGGCCATTGGTCTAGAGCATCGAGAGGCCCGTGCTCGGTCTTAGAGCTATGACCGAAACACGACTCGCACTACGCAGTATTGTTTTTTTTGGAATCGTTCGGTTTGAAACGTGTTTTTCAGATTTAGAGCAGCTTACGATCTTCCAGCCACAGCATTCGATTCAACATAATCGACAGCATGGGTGTAGTGCATCGAAAGACTTGAAATCGGTCTGCTACCAGAGACCTGACAGAAACACGACTCGCACATTGCATTTGTTTGGCACGCGTTCGAATTACGGGCTTGATTCCTACATTGTAATCAGCTGCGAAACTCCTAGCCAGACGAGTCGATTCAACAGAATGGAAAACATTGGCCTAGAGCATCGACAGGCCTGAGCTGGGTCCCCAACCAGAGCTATCACCGCAAACGGCTTGCATTCTGCTGTATTTTTCGGTGCGCGTTCGGCTTGCGGAAGTGGTTCCGACATGTAGAACAGCTGCAGGGCTCTTCGTCGCACGAGTTGATTCAGAAGCATCGGGCATTGGTCTTCAGCGTTGAAAGACCTGAGCTCGATCTCCTATCCAAGGTACGACCGACAAACTATTCGCACTCTACAACATGTTACCTCGTAGTTCTTCCTGAGCAGTTGATCGCGCAGCGCTCGCTGGTAACAGTTGCGGGGCTGGAGCTGCAATAGATTAAGTGTATCCCCCAAGCCATCGCGAGAAAACCGTACGGAGGCGCATAACCAGCTACATCCAGAAAAAAAATACGAATTTCATGAGACACATTCTGAACGCGTGCGTTAGATGCAGCTGCATGCGAACTACGGAACTCCTAGGATGACTTGTCGGCATCAGAGAGGCTCGTTTTACGAGGGCCCCCGGCGATTACCAGGTTGACGGTTTACCGCCGGCGCCCAGTCAAAGAAACAGCCAGCCGCCGCGGTGCTGCCGGGGCGCCAGAAGCCTGGGTTGCCTGCTCGGTGTCTGCCCCCAGACCTGCGCTGTGGTGGACTCAGACCAGCACTTCGGGGTGGATCCGGCCGTGACGACGGGGGCGCCCAAGGAGGCCCGAACAAAAATGAAAAACATTCGACAACCTTGGCCCTGGATCCTCCTCCGCTTCCGCCCCCCCTGGCCCACACGAATTCAGATTTCCTCTCCCCCGAAAACGTCCTGAGAGCGGCGCGTCCTCCTGCGCGTGCCGTCTTTGGGCACACGACTTGGCGATACCGCTTTTGCGCATGTGCTTTTTCGATCCGAGCGTTCTCGGCCCTGCCCACGGTTTATGCAGCCCGTTCAACTCGAGCCCGCCGGCAGCAACTGTACACGCCGCCAGCTGGCTTTGGGCACCACAAGGGCCAACTGCTGCGTGCTGCGCACGCAGCTCGTGGCGCGCCAGCCACGAGCCTGTTGCGCCCTCGTAGCCAGCGCGCGCCCGCCTCTGCCCTGCTCAGCCTGGGCACCTGCGCAGAGCGCTGCGCGTCCTCAGGTAATGCTGCCTCCTTGGAAGGCCCGCCCCGAGGAAGGCCGTTCCCACGCCGACCTCCCTTGTCCGCTTTCCCGCGCGGGCCCGGCGAGGACGGAGGCGGTCGCAGCCGCGCCTTGAGCCGCGCCGCCGCCGCGGGGAGACCGCGCAAAGCAAAGCGGCCACTGCGAGCGCGAAGCAGGCGCCGCGCAGCCAATCGGTGGTCCTGCCAAGCACGGCCGCAGCCTGGTCGGCACTGCCCCTCATGCCCCGCGAGGCTTGTGGACCCCGTGGCGTCCTTGGCGGTGTCTGCTGCGACCTGCTTGAAGGCGGTCGCCTTCAGTGCGAGCGCGCCGATGAGCTCCCCGTTCTGCTCCTCTATCGCCTCGCGCCCCCGCGCTGCCAGCAACACCGCAGCTGTCCTGCCCTTCTCGTTCTCCTCCCCAGGGGGGCCGAATCGGTTGCGGTGGTCCTCCTAGGTGTACCCGTCCGGAAACAGCATTTCGGCCCTTCCAAATCGGTGCCCCCGCTGCAGCGCTGGCTCCATTCCAGGATCGGCGCTTTGCTCCCGTCCTTCAGAATGGCGCTCTTGCTCCAGCGCGGGCCACAATTCTGGATCCGAGTGCTTCCACGTCGCTGTCGCCCCATCCCTTTCCCTCCGTTCCCCCGGCTGTTCTAGCTTCTCCTGCTCTTGCTGCTGCAGTTCCTCCTCATCCACGCCCTTCCTCACCCTTCTACTCTTCCTCCTGTTCATTCGCCACCTCCTCCTCCTCCTCCTCCTCCTCCTCCTCCTCCTCCTCCTCCACAATACACAACTCCCCCTTTCAGGTTGCGCGCATCAAGTCGGGTCCTTGGGAAGACACAGCGCAATGGGAAGGGGGTTGGGAGGAACAGGTCGGATATCAAATGTGGTGCGAGCGCATCGAGCTTGTCCTCCTCCCCCTCACCCTCCTGTTCCTCCTTCCCTCCTGCTCCTGCTCCTGCTCTTGCTCCTCCTCCTGCTCCTCCTGCTCCTGCTCCTCCTTCTCCTCCGCCTCCTCCTCTTCCTCCTCCTCCCCCTCGTCCTTTTTGTCCCCTCCTTCTGCTTCATCCTCCTTCTCAGGCCGTGGACCCAGGGCCACTCCGACGGATCGCCCTGGGGATGGCAGTTGTGGTGCAGGATGCTGTACTGGTCGCCCCTCCACTCGGAGCGCAGGCGGGCCAGCACAAACCCCACCTGGGTAGGGGGTGGGAACGAGGGGGGGCCGGGGGATGATGATGATGATGATGATGATTCTCCCGCTCGCGCGCCAGCGAGCTGTCTCCGAGCGCGGCCGCGGCGTGCGCGCGCGGGGCGGCCCAAAATGGGCAGGCCCGTCCCGCGCGCTCAAGCCGGGGCGCCGCGCGTCAGACGGTGGAGTCCGTCTGGTCGCCGAGGTCGGCGAGGCAGCGCCCGTCAGCCTTAGAGTGGGAGAGGAGGGAGGGGGGCTGAGAAGCTGCGGAGACAGCAGGAGCTTGCTCACAGAGAATAGAAGAAGCATTCTCCCGCTCGCGCGCCAGCGAGCTGTCTCCGAGCGCGGCCGCGGCGTGCGCGCGCGGGGCGGCCCAAAATGGGCAGGCCCGTCCCGCGCGCTCAAGCCGGGGCGCCGCGCGTCAGACGGTGGAGTCCGTCTGGTCGCCGAGGTCGGCGAGGCAGCCATACCCGTGCTCAAGGACCTTGCGAAGTGACAAGGTTTTGGCGGGCGGCCGCAAGCAGGGCAGGCCAAGCGGCGGGGCCGACTTGGAGGAACGAAGCGACGAGGCGGTCGCTGGCGGTGGCGAAGAACAAGATACGAGCCCGCGCGTGCTCGGGGAGCGCAGCAAGAACTGTAGAGGCGGCGGCGGCTTGCAGGTAGCGTTCGGCACTGGAAGCCTGACGCCAGCGCCCTCGCCAGAAGACGCGAGGGACGTCTTCCGTGGCGATATAAAAGTCTGTTGCGCCAGAGCCCCGCAGACAAGCGGGCGTCAGGTTGAGCCCCTGACCTGCTTTGGCAAGGGGGACGCCCAGAGCCAAAAGCAGATGATTCCACCGAGTACGGAAGCCGCTCGCACCGAAGGGGGCGAGAGGATCGGTGGAAGCCAGCCTCCCAAACACAAGATTCAATATCTTCACCGTGCCCCGATCGGAGCAGCGAGCATGTTGCGTCGGGTACGTTCTTCTGGTCTTTGGAACAAGAATCGAAAGAAAAGCATCTCCTTCGACTTCGAGACGGTCGCACGGAAGCGACAGGTCACAGCGGCGGGACGCCAGCAGTTCGCCAGGCCTGAGGAACATCGTGAAGCCCATGAGCAGCAGTGCCGCCATCACAGGCCAGTCCCAGGCGAGACAGAGCCCGACCATGGCGCGCAGCAGCGCGCGTGGCAAGGGGGGACGGAGCTTTGGCGGCTCCGCAAGCTTCCATTGTTTCGCTACGTCCCAAGCTTCTGTCAGAAAGGCCTTCCAATGCGGATGGGCGCTCTGGATTCCCAAGATGGCGTGGACCAAAATATAATGGGGAAAACCTGCATCATGAAGCCACACGCCGAAGGTCGCTAGGAAACGGGCGAGAAGTATCCCGCTTCGGTAAAGCGTGGCGGGTGGCACGCCAGTGTGTTCTGCTAACCACAGCTCGAAGGCATCAATCGATCTCGAACGACGGTCGAGATACGCGGAGGTGAGGTGAGAATCGCGCACGAAAGGAGTGCGCGGAGGGCGAGCGGGCGCGGGCGGCGCAGCTCCACTAAGCCCTTGGCCGGCGGTCGGCGCCGCGGCTCCCAGAGAGATGCAGAGGCCGCAGACGCACCACAGGATGAGCGCAGGGCGGCCAGGGCTCGGAGAGCTGATGAGTGTGGCGGCCCTCCTGCGCCTGGACGCGTAGAAGGGCGGAACGAGGGCGTCCCGCCCGTCGGTCTCGAACCCCGACGCCTCAGCCAGCATCGCCCGCGCCGAGCTGAAGGACCCGCCCATGTTACGGTAGGCGCGGCGAGCCCCTGCTTCGATCTCGGCTGGCAGAGCGTCCCCTTTCTCGAGGGTCGGCCAGTCAAAAGGCGGGCGCGGCTCGGCACGCGCCGCTGCGGCTGCTTCGGCCAGCTCGGAACGAGCTGCCGAGGACGTGAGGCCCGAATGATGAGGCACGGGCACCACCTCCGCGAAGGCGTCGAGGATCTCGGACGGAGGGGAATGGGATCCCCACAGCGCTGCTGGGATGGCGCCGTGACTGTCCTGCACGTGGTACAGAAAGTCGAAAAGGCAGGCCAGTTTGCCCGCGCGCCGCCGCTGCTCGATCTTTGAGCCGAGCCCGATGCCACGGATGGCGCCCGCTCCCATGGCCTGGAGGTCAGCATGTGCGGGAATAGCCTCGGGCTCGACGACGGCCGCGTAAGGATGCAGCCACGAGGCCTCGTCGATCGGCTCGGCGCCGCCTGTCTGAAACAGGCGCTTGTAGGCGTGCAGGGCCCGCAGGAGGCAGTGCAGGTCATCCTTGCCTTCGGGCTCGGCGGCCCCTGCGGGTGCGAAAGTCCTCAGCCACGACGCCGCACTCTGGAAGGCAGCTTGCCAGGCGGGGCCCCACCTCACTACCGTGATCTTCTCGCCGCCGATGTTGAGGCGCCACGCTAGGGCGCTCGCGGCCCCTGGAGGCAGGGGCTGCTCAGCGGCCGCCGAGGCCGTGCGCCGCGCTGCGAAGGCTGCAGCCGCGGCGCTTTCAGCGTCACCGCTGTGAGCGCCGCTGAGGGGCAGCTCGGGTTCAGAAGCTCGGCCACGCACGAAGCCGCTCGAAGACCCCCCTTCCTCGGCGGCACGCCCTCCTCCCTGCGGGGCCGCAACAGCATCGCTGGAAGAGCGCATGCCTACCGAAGTCGGAGTAGCCTGAGCAGCGGAGTCCGCGCGGGAGCCGGCTGGCCGCTGCGAGGTGGCGGGGCTCGGGCGACGCTTCGGAGCGACTCGAGGAGAGCGCACCGCGCGACGCCCAAGCGGCGCACGTGAGCGCGACGCCGCACGCCCCCTAGAGTGGTGACGGGGTGGCGACGGCGGCGGGGGAACGGGCCGCGGCGGCTCGGGGCCAGCACGCGGGCCGCGGCCCCGAGAGCGGCTGCGAGCCGCAGCGCGAGCGGCGGGCGGAGAGGTCTCCGCGCGGCGCGGGAAGGCCGCCTGCAAGCGGCGGAGGACCTCGGGGTTCAGGCCCGCCACGACGCGCTCGAGGTCCACCGAGGAGTCAGTGAGAGCACTCAAAACGACGTCCTCGAGCTCCGTCGGAGAGTCCTCCTCGCACGCGGGCTCCGCTCTCGAACGGCTGCGGGCGCTCGCTGGAGGGGACCCCTCAGGAGTGTGCGGGCCCTCCGATGCCTCTCCCGCCGGCGGCCCCGACGGCTCCTCAGGCGCGCTCGAGACGTCGATGGGAAGCGAGGAGCCGCCTCCCGAGGGCGAAGTGTGATCAGTCCCGTACGGGTTCGGCGACCGCGTACGGCTGCGGGCAGGGCTGCGGCTCCGCGGTGGAGGGCCCACTCCCGCGGCGGAGCTGGGGCGTGCGGCACCTGCCCAGTGGCGCGCATTAGCTGTGCGACGCGACCTGCGGCCAGGCGTCGTGGCGGCTCCCTCTTCAGGGGCGGGAAGCGCCGCCGTCGAAGCCCGCCGCTGCTTCTTGGCGCGCTTGTTGCGCGCGGCGCCCGTGCGCGAGGCGGAGTGTGGTGCGTGACCACCGCGATTGGGCTGGTCCTCGACAGCCTCCTCCCGCGGGCCCAAACGGGCGCGGACAGCGCGCCCCTCGCGACGGCTGAAGCTGGACGCTGGGTCGTCGGCAGGCCTCGCCAAGGCGCGCGGGTCCTCAGCCTCCACATCGGCCAGGGAGCGCCCCGTGGACGACGCGGGGGCGTCCCCAGCACGAGCGGCACGATCCGCATTGGCGAGGCCCGTCGAGACCTCAGCGTTGTGCAGGACGGCGCGCAGAGTTTTGCGCCAATCCCGACCCAGCTGGACGGGAGCCGTACGTGGCAAGCCCGCGGCCTCACGACTGGCGGCCTCGCGCAAGCGGCGGAAGTAGGCGCGGTCGGCCATCCCCTCCGCGAGCTCGGCGCGAGCGACGGCACGCTCGCCTTCGCCGCGTGCTGGAGCCTGCACCGTGCGCCTTGTGGCGTCGGCCCGCGCGGTGCGGAGCGCGTCGAGCTCCACGCGGCCGCGCGACACGGCGGAGGCGAGGATGGCATCGGACTCAGCCGCCCGCGTCGCGAGGGCGGACGAAACCCTGCTCGGGAGAGGCGCGCCCGAGGCGGGGAGGGCAGCCCGAGGGGCCAGCTCGGCACTCGCCAGGGCGACCCGCGAAGAGACCGCCTCCTCGAGCGCCTGAAGGGCCATGGCCGACCCAGGAGCCAGCTTGCCCTTGCGGGCGCCCTTCCCTGCCGCTTTTGCCTGGGCGAAGGCGCGAGCGGCAGGACCGTCGCCGCCCGTGCTAGGAGCAGCGGGCGGCGCGGCGGCCTGCGAGAGCGCCTGGAGCAGCACTGACTTGGCGTCACAGAGCTGCTTCCACTTGAGCGCGCGGGCTGCACGCTCGCCAGCCCCCAAGTGCGCAGGGGTCCTGTCTGGATGGTAGACTAAGGACTGGCGCCTGAAGGCGGCTTCGATGGTGCTGCGCGAAGCCCCGTCCACGACGCCAAGCAGCTGGCGAGACGCGCTCACCCTGGCCGCTCGCTGGAAGACGCGGGGGGTAGCAGCCGTGGCCCCCTTTGGCGCTTCCTGCGAGCCGACGCGCGACGAGCCCCCCCCGATCGCAGGCGGAGGGGCCGCTGCGGCCTTGGAGCGGAGGGCCAGGGGTGGCGGGCGCTTGGCGGCTGGGGGAGCCGAACCAGCGCTGGCGGCGGCAGGGTCGGGGCCGCGCGCGCCGCCCTCCGAGAATACAGGCGCCTTGGGCGAGGCGTCTGCTGTGGACGTGAAACGCCGGCCGCTGTCAGCGAAGAGCGCGTTGCGAGGCCCGCGACGCTCTCCGCTGGCGAGAGCAGCTTCGCTGTTGCTCTCGGCGGCGCCCGAGGGGTCAAGGGCGTCGCCCTGGGCGCCGTCGCCGGCGGCGTCGGCGGCCATGCCCGCACCCAACGGGAGGGTGGGGGCGGCCGCCCAACGGTGGCTGAGCAACCCCTCGGGGCCTCGAGCCACAAGCTGCGCAACAAAACGGCCCCAGAGACAAGTAGGGAATGCCGAGCGAGAGTCGGCGTACGCGATGCAATCAAAGCGAGTAAATTCTCCTCTCTCTGCTTCCACTAACCAGGCGGGAGGGGCACGGGACGGGGGCCTCACCGCGCGGTTGCGCGTGGGATCGTCGGCCCTATGCACGTCCGTGGGCACGTACATGCCTCCCATATATAAACCTCCTCCTATCACATAGGGCAAAGTGGTCGAGAGAACATGTGATAAACCAGGAGAGCTGCTGCGCCCGTGCGCGGTCGCGCCCAAAGCTACTTTTGAATCCAAGAGGACGGGGATCCGAGAGTCGGGGAGGCGAACACAACAGTATTTGCACAGACTCTTATACACGGTTGTCTCAAGGATATTGATGTGACGAGGCATGCGAAACTCCCATTTGTACGCGAGCCGAAAGCGCAGCGACTCTGATAGCTCGGTGACCCAGCGCGGCGCGACAGGGGGCTCAAGAGAAGGGAGCCCCAGGTCGTGATGCAGCTGGGTGAGCTCAGGGCCCACGGGCACGCCGCGGCTGAGCACGGCGAGGAGGCTCCGATTGTGCAGAATCGTGTGCCACCCCCCGTGCTCCGATCTGCGCCACAGCTCGGCAGAGAGCTGCGGGCTGATGGGAGCGCGGACAACGCCCCCCCAGCCGAGAGACGCGTCCGTACCGAACAACTCGGGGCAAGGCTGCGCCCGAAGGTCGGTTATAGCCGTAAAGGCTAGGAAGGTGCAGGCCAAGAGCTCGTCGCGAACATAAGGGGGCAGGTCGTATTCGATGCCGTCCTCGGTCGCCAGGCGCGACAAGAAGTTGTAGACGTGCGTAAAGATGGCGAGTAACGGGCGGCGATAGAGGAAGACCTGGACCCAGCAGCCCACCAGAGAGGCTAGCAGGGAGCGGGTGGTGATCCCGAGGTAGATTTGGATCAGGGTCAGCCTGCACAGGGCCACTGTCCGCACAAGAGGAGCGCAGACGATGCCTATGCGCCCCTCCACCTCGGCGCCCACCACCACTTTGTGCGTTTCACCGCGCGCGCGCTTGCCTGGATGCTGTATCAGGCCCACGCGCGGGTAGCCCGCATCACACGCGGCAAAGACCTCACGATCACGGCGACACGGGTCGTCGGGGCGAGGAGCGGAGCCACGCCACGAGAGCTTCTGAAAACCTGTGTGGTCATCAATATTCAGCATCTCGACAAACGGGCCCCGCGGAAAGGGCGAGCGGTGGACAACCTGCTCGTGAGGCCTCAAAGCCCCGAAGCTGTGCAAGACGCCTTCATGCGCAGAGTTGGCAATCTCCACAGCCATGTTGTCGCCCATCGCCAGAGCATTGAGGCAGGGCGCGACATCCACACCCTCCAGCTCGGGGCGCCAGGCTCGAAATGCCTTGAAACGAGAGGATGGCAGGCGAACGCGCAGGGCGTTACGTCTGGCACGCGCGGGAGGGACGCGGAACGTGTAGTAAAATTCCCGAAGGTCGTCACAAGAAACTGCCAGCCATTCCCCAGGTGCCAGCCCCAAACGGCACAGGAGGAAACCTTGGCCAAGGCGCTGGGTGCTGGAAGAAATTGAAGCACAGCGGCTGTTCACAACCGTGGGGTTCAGGATCAGCCTGTCGAAATCGCTGTCCTTCGGTACCCTGAAAGCTCCACAGGCTTCATCCCAGGCGAGGTCCGAAGCAGGAGTCAGGTACAGGGCGCCGCAGGCATCCCACTTCTGGAGTAGGGCCCACAGCTCGGCGCGGTCCATATGGACGCGCGCTCCCTTCTGGCCAGCAGGCCACTCTGATGCCGGTAGCCGCATAACCTCAGGATCGAGGAAAGCTTCGCGGACTCGCGCGTCAGAGAGGAAGGGAACGGGATCAAACTCTGGCGAATAATCCCACTTGATGCGAGATGCCCTGACTTTCAAATCGAAGGGCTCGGCCTGGGTGGAGTCCCAAGCCGCCGCAGTCGCCAACGACCCAGGCACCGGAGGAGCGCCGGTCGGGCAGTGCCGCATGGGGGCAGGCACGGAAGAAGAGGAGGTGAAAGAGGCCTCCAGAGCTGCAACATGGGTGGCCAGGCCATGGAGCGAGACCTCGGTGGAGTCGAACTTGGCGAAAGCCCGACCTAGGTCGCTCTTGCCGCCACGGGCAAGGCGAACTGCGATCCGACACAACCGTTCGATACGGGTGCGGACGCCCTCCTGGCAGGGCGAGACCGTGGCACGGACGCGAGCCTCGGCGGGAGCGAGGCTGGGATGACCCAAGGTGAGCCAGTTCAACGCAATAACGGAATACTGCGCGAGCGTCCGCGCCGCGCGCCGCAGTCTCCAGCGCTCCCTGCGCCTCGCCGACAAGCCGTCAGGCGGGGGACCAAGAGGAGGAGCAGGCGGGCACGGCCAAGGATCGCGGGGAGGCGGCCCCAAAAGGTACGGACCGTCCCTGTCCATTGCACGCATAGATGAGCGGGAGAAAGAACCAAGAGAACATCGAGCACCCATCCCAACCTGGGACAGCGCTGCTGCCCAGTGGGTGATATCAATGTTCGCGCCTGGGAACAGGCGCAGCAAGGCAGACAAGTCAGCGACGAATGGCGCGACTTTGGCAAGAGCAGCAGAGGTGCCTGAAGGAGAGCAAGCACCAGCAGGGACACCAACCTCAGGGGCTGCAGGCCCCCTGGAGGGCGCGCTCGACTGAGGCAAGCGTCGGCCAAAATGGCCCGAGGGATCCGAGAAGCGGTTCGGAGCAGAGCGAAGGGCGTGGTGGCGGAACGTACTCCTCCCTGCGGGGCCGCAACAGCATCGCTGGAAGAGCGCATTCCTACCCTCACGCCCTCGCTGTGCCCAAACGCGCCTAGCAACCGCAACAGCGTCGGTGCAGTCTGTGTGCGGCGGCGTACCCCGGCCCCCCGCAGGCCCACCCTTCCAGGTGGCGGGCGCCGAAGGCGCCTTCAGTCTTTCTTGGGCACCGCCTTCGGCGCCTTGGAAGCACCCTGGGTCTTGAAGGGCTGCTTCGCAACCTTGGGCTGCTTGGGCTGGTGAGGAGGGTGCTTGGGGAGCGCGACGGCGCGCTCGGCGTCGAGACGCGCCCGAAATGCTTGCAGCTCCTTCACGTATTCGCCCTGCGCCGACAGCCAACGAGGGTCCACCAGAGGTGAAAACGGGGTCTGGGCCTCGCGCTCCGTGTGAAGACTCGTCACGCGACACGGGGGAGGCTCCAGTCCTGTGAGGAACCAGGCGGCTTCGAGATAGCCGCGGTCCCCCGCCAGTTGGTCGATGAACATGCACTGACACGTCAGTAGAGTCTGGACTCTCTCGGGATTGCCCTCTTCGCAGGCCCGCCACAGCTCGGCGCTGAGAAAGGCGAAATGCGTCAGCAACTCGTGCGTCGTCGGCTGAGCCCCCAACGGACTGTGCTCCCGAAAGTACTGATGCATGGCCATGGGGGTCACGGCGCTGACTTCCACGCCTAGGACGCGAGCCAGATTCTCCTTCATCAGCCCTCGCACGTCGGGGCCGTGCTGTATCAGCGCTTGCTGCCACTCGCGCCTCCGAGCAATGCCCCCCATCTGAGCCGATACGGGCGCGGGCTCGCCCGAGCTCGCGGGCGGAGATTGAGCTGAGTCGCTCAGGGTCCCCAGCAGCGGATGGACGGTTGGACGATGGCCCCGCCCCTGCTGCAGAAGGAGGGACTGGTGCAGGCACTGTAGCATGAGGCTGAAGTCCGTCGGATTGGCCGTATGGGGCGGCTCTAACCCGTCGGCGCCGCCCGCCTCGGCAAAGCCGTCGACCGCAGCGGGATGGGCTAACCCAGGTGGCGGCGGAGGGCCCATCGTTCCGAAGCCCGACGAAGGGGCCCGAGGGACAGCCAGAGAGCGCGCCTTTTCCCACGCCGAGACCAGCGCGGAGGTCGGACCCTTGGGACGCGCGGAGACCCGCTGCGGGGCCACGGGCGCGTGGGACAGGACGGCCTCGATCCCCGCAGGGTCCAGCCCGAGGCGCACCGCTTCGTCGCTGAAGAGCTGAGGCACCTCGGGCCGATCGCTCCGAGCAGGCGGCTCGGGGCCCAGCGATTCGGGTCGGCCGACCATCGTGGAGGCTGCGTGGGCTGCAAGCAAAGCGCGCATTTCGGCAGCTACTTCGGCACGGGTCATAGGAGCCCCGTCGTCCAGAGCCGCCGCAGGGGCACCAGGAGCGATCGAAGCGGGGCCCGCGACCCGTGGCGGCGCGGCTGCGCCCGTGCGCTTCGGGGGCGGGCCGCGAGGCGCTCCAGCGTCCGCGGGAGATCGCGCACTTGGGGCCGGGCGTTCGGCGTCCTCGTCGGCCGCGAACCCTTCGGGCTCTTCCATCTCGTCGGCAGAGTGATAGGGAGTAGCCCGATCGGCCCCTGGGAGCGGCTCCTCCCCTGCGGTAGGCGGGGCGCCGTGCAAGCGTGCGTAACCCTCGCGAAGCACCCGAACCCCTGAAGGGTGTGGCCAATAGACGCGGCCCCGCACCTCGGCGAAGGGGACGATGGCCGCGTCCTCGCCGACCTCTAGAGGGTAAAGCGACTCGAGCTCGAGCTCTGCAACCTCGATATCCACGACGAGGACGGAGGCAGTAGTGGCGAGCGGCCGCGAAGCGGCCCCCTGGAGCTGGGCGTCCACTAGCTGGAAGGGGCCTATCATCCCCGCAAAACCCCCCGCCTCGGCAGCCTCGAGCTCCGCCGTAGAGCGAAAGGCGCCAGGCAGGGCCAGGAGGATGCCCCCTTCTCGAGACGCGAGGGGGATAGCTGCCCAGCTGGTATCGCCGTCGTCTAAACGCCAACGTGCGTAGCCGCGAGCCGTGGGAGCTGCGAATGGGTAGAGCTCGGGCCATAGAGGCCCTCCGCCAACTGGTGGCAGCTCGGCCATCAATGGGCGCAGCCGAGGGAGCTGCCCCCTGAATGCTGGGCGTCTGCCCGCACGAGCGCTCAGGGCCGCGGCGGAACCCCGTAAGCCAGCGCTCGCGCCGCACGGCGGTCCTGCTCAAAGGGGGCAGGAACCGCTCCGCGCGGCCAGGCGGAGGCCCTGAGCCTCCGCCACGCGTACGGGCCCAGCAGCCCGATGCAGCAGCCTGCGCAGGCGCTGCACGCGGCCGTCACCCCAAGGAGGGCGACGACCGTGCTGAGCAGCCAGGGCGAAACCCCGCCGCTCAGATCCACCGCCAGCCCGAGGCAGACGGTGGGGCAGGCGGAACCCGCCGAAGGGAGGGGGCAGAAAGCCCCCTCACCCTCGGACGAGTCCGCCTGCTGGATGGACCAGGCCGGCGCAGGAGGCCCTGGGTCCTGAAGAACAGAGAAAGGGGCAGACACGAGCCGCTCGTAGAGCGCGGCCCGCAGCCCCCTGAAGAAGATCTCCCCAGCGCCTCCGAGAGCCGCTTGTGCGAGCGCCTGCATAAGGCG
The DNA here is from genome assembly GCA_963575745.1 of Prorocentrum cordatum. Lineage (NCBI taxonomy): Eukaryota > Dinophyceae > Prorocentrales > Prorocentraceae > Prorocentrum > Prorocentrum cordatum. Next base: position 697,509 of record CAUYUJ010001336.1, read on the forward strand.
TCCGCACGCGCGGCCGACGGGGGGGGCACTTGGGCTGAGAAGCTGCGGAGACAGCAGGAGCTTGCTCACAGAGAATAGAAGAAGCATGATGATGATGATGATGATGATGATGATGATGATGATGATGATGATGATGATGATGATGATGATGATGATGAACATGATGATGTTGATGATGACGATGATGCTGCTGATGATGCTGGTGTTGTTGATGTTGATGATGATGATGTTGATGGTGATGATGGTGATGCTGATCGTGATGATGATGTTGATGATGATGGTGATGGTGATGACGACGATGATGCAAATGCTGATGATACTGACGATGATGATGATGCTGGTCATGCTCCCGGTGATGATGGTGATGATAACGATGATGGTGGTGATGATGATGGCGATTGAATGCTGCTTACACCATAGTGATGATGCTGGTGGTGGTGGGTGTGATGCTGCTGATGATGATGACGACGATGATGATACTGGCGGTGCAAATGTCGATGCTGATGATGCTGGTGAGAAAGAGGATGAGGATGCGGATAACGTTGCAAGTGATGATGGTGACGATGATGGTGGTCACAGTGATGATGATAGTGCTGGTGATGATGGTGATGATGACGATGATGATGATGATGATGCTGATGATGATGGTGATGAGTATGCTGATGGTGGTGGGGGTGATGTTGCTGCTCCTTGCGATGAGGACAATGCTGCTACTGCCGACCATGTTGATGATGATGCTGATCATGATGACGGTGAGGATGCGGCTGATGGTGTCAATGACGGTGGTGATGGTACAGTAGTGGTGATGATGTCTATGGTGATGCTGATGAGGAGGATGACGACCATGATGATTGTAACACGGATTAGAATGATGATGACGGTGCTAACGACGAAGATGATGATGCTGGTGGTGATGCTGATGAGGAGGAAGAGGATGATGAAGAGGATGAGGATGATGCTGTTTATGATGCGGACGATGGTGAGGATGAGCATGATGATGATAGTGATGATGATGATGGTGATGATGATGCTGATGGTGGTGTGGGTCATGCAGCTGATGAAGATGATGAGGAGAATCATGATGATAATGCCGGTGACGACGAAAATGATCATGAGGATGCTGGTGCATATGCGACTGCTTTTGAGAGTGATGATGGTGATGATAATGATGATGACAATTATGATGAGGAAGAAGATGGTGATAATGATTGTAATGACGATGGGGGCGATGATGCGGCGGAGGATGATGACGATGATGATGATGCTGATGACGATGATCATGGTGGTGCTAATGATGGTAATGGTGGGATGATGATGGATATGATGATGACGAGGATGATGATGCTGATGATGATGCTGATGCTGATGATGGTCCTGCTGCTGGTGATGATGGTAATACCTCGTAGAGCTCTTCGGCATCGATGAGCTAGAGGAATTCCGGCGCGGGGTGCAGCTAGTTGGCCCAGCCGGCCCCGGCGGACAATGTGGGAACTTTGGGTCGGTTTTCGGAAGATTGTAAGAGATTCGACAGTTCGTGTTGAGAACCAGAATTGTTCTAACGTGGAGTGGGTTATGCCGCGTCTGTCTGTGAAATTCTCAGGTCCGTAGCTGCAATATTACTGTCAAAAAACGTGGAGGAACCAACTTCGTATAAAACCCCAAAAAATAGATTCTGCAAGTTTTCAAGCTGACATTCGAGAACGCTCTCTCCTCGTAATCTGAGCACTGCTTTGCGTGTTAAGAGCTCTACGAGGGTCCCGGCGGTAAGACGGTTTACCGCAGGCACCCAGTGCTGCTGCTGAGGATGATGATGATGATACTGATGACGATGCTGATACTGATGATGCTGCTGATGCGAATTCTGATGATGCTGACGATGATGATGGGGATGGCACGGTTAGTGATGATAATGATAGTGGTTGTGACGATGATGCTGATTCTGATGATGATGATGATGATGGTGATGATGATCATGATAATGTTGGTGCTGATGATGATGCTGCTGATCATGATGATGGTGATGATGATCATTATGATGAGGGCGATGATGCTGATGGCAAGTGCTATGGTGATGCTTATGATGACAGTCATTATAAATTACATTACTGATGATCATAATGGTGGTGGTGATCAAGATGCTGATGAGGATGAAGATGATGATTATGATGTGATGGTGCCCAGGATAAGCACAATATGCATCAACGATGCTGCAATACTCCTCCCGTCCCAAATCACCCCATCAAAAATCCCCACAATCTTCTTTCCACGGCGCGAAGCGCCTCACGAGCGCCGGGTGGCCCTGCCACTAAGGTCATACCCCGGTTTGTAAAGGATCCACCCTCCATCTTTCCAGGAGCAAGAAGCGCAACAAGAATCCGCCGGCTCCCTGGGGAAGCCAGGCTGTGCAAGTGGTTGCTGCTTGCAGGCGAAAGTGGCGATGAGGAGTTCGCGAGACAACGTCGGCGCCGCCGAACGGACGGCGACTGGACGAGCTGTTTGCAGCTACTGGGAGGAGAGAGATGTATAGATGTTGAGTGGGGCTTGCGCGCAAGGAGACTTGATGGGAGGGCGCGGGACGGCGCAAGACCCAGCCTGGAAAATTGACAACCGAACCGCCCTCCCCAATAGCACCTTAACGCGGGCGGGCCGCGGGGTCCGCAGATCCGATTTCTTCCAGCTCCCCGTTGGAGCTTAATGAACTAAGTTTAAGACGGGGCAGTAATCGGATCCGCCGCCGTAGCAACAAAAAACACCTGATATTGCCACGAACTCCGACCCTGGAGGACAAGTGGGCGTGACTTGCGAGGAAGAGAAAAACAAAAAAGGAATAACAATTTATGCCTATAGGGCGCATAATGCCGATTCCCGTGTTGTCCGTTTGACGCTGTGCCGCTTTAAGGCGCATTATGTTGGTTCCCGTGCTGTCCGTTTGATACTGTGCCACTTTGTCGGGGCTTCTCCGACCATCTTGGAGCCCCGTTGGGCAGTATTCGGGCCCTGGGGCCCTCTTGGGGTGCCTCTGGGGGCTTCCTGGAGACCTCTTGGAGGCTTCTTGGGGCCTCTTGGGGGCCTCTTGTTGGGCGGAGAGCCCAAAATGTCGGTCCCTGCCCCTCCGGGGCCCCTCTTGAGGGCTTGGACCGTCTGGGCGCCCTCCTGGGGGCCTCTTGAGCCGTTTTGGGGCGATCTTTAGGGCCTCTTGGACCGTCTTGGAGCGTCGTGAGGCCGATAAGGCGAAAACGTGAAAAACCTTCAAACACTCAGATAAAACCATGTATTTTGACTCTTGGGGCTCTCTTTTGGGGCCCCGTGGAGTCCTCCAGGAGCGTCTTGGGGGCTTCCTCGGCCGTCTGGAAGCCATCTTGGACGGTCGGACGGTCTGGATCGACCTGTTGGCGACTCGTGGCCCTCTGGGACCATCTTGCGGACCATCTTTAGGGGGAAACCAAACCTACCTCGCTTTTGACCACCCTCGCTTCCAACAGATACCAAACGATGCCAAATTGCAGCCTGTACTGGTCAGGCCGCTTGACGAGGAGGCGCGTGGTATGGCTTGGTTTTGCCTGGAAGCGAAAGCGGGGTAGGTAACTCACGCTCTGAATCTTGGGGGCCGCCCGTGCCTTCCGGAAGCGCGTCTGCAGAAATGGGGCCGTCGTCCGCCAACTTCCGCCGACTTCCGCCGGCGTTCCGCCCGTGACCGGGCGGGGGAGGCCGTGCCCCCCCAGACCCCCTGCAGGGGGATACTACACGGGAGCTCCTCCTCCAGGTCGGGGAAAAGGCCGGACGCGGATTCATAGAATCCGAAATCGGATACACGCGGACGGAAATCGGATCCACCGAAATGGAAAACAAAAAACCAAAATTGGATCCGTGCGAACTTAATTGGATCCGACGGCGGTTATCTCCCACGCGTCTACTCAAGACTCCAAACCGTCGTTCTGGGCCGAAGAAGGAACTACTTTTGTCCTGGGGATGTGCGGTCCCTTGTCTCCAAAGTCCTGTCTCCTGTTTACTGTCTACGGTCAGAAACTTTTGCATAGCGTGTCGCCGCGGCGGCCTCGGCGGCCTCGGCGACACGCTTTGCCTTGCGAGCGGATCGCATGTCGCTTCGCTCCGCGGGGCGGGAGGCTCGGAAAAGCCCAGGACGTTGACGCCTGGGGAGCCGTGAAGAGGATAGCGTGCCGCGCCGAAGCGCGGTTGGCCAGAACCGGCGGAGCGACACATCCAAAGTTCCTGACCGTACTAGGGACCTGACTGGTAGAGGCCTGATAGATGGGGTCCGAGTATAGATGTGGTCGAAGGATCGCGCCGCATCGCCAATTCATCGCCGATTCATCGGCGATGCATCGGCGACGCATCGGCGACGTCAGTGATGCGTCGGCGACGTCGGCGTTGGGAAACACGGGCTCCACATCGAACCGCATCGTCGATGAATCGGCGAAGCGGCATCGGCTATGCGGCGCGATCCTCCGACCCCATCTACTCGGATCCCATCTGGGAGGCCCAGAGCTGGGGGGCCCGCGGCGCGAGGGAAGGGCGACCTGTGGAAGGGTCCCTCCATCGCCTGGCCGCGCCAGGCTGCCCCCGGAATTTCCACAAGGGTGCCGCCGCACGGCCGGGAGTGCCCACGAGGCCTCGTGCGCAGACGGCCCCATGGAGGCTCCGAAGATGGCTTCGAACGGCCAAGGCAGCCCAAGGGAGCCCCAAGACGCTCCAAGATGGCCTCCAGGCCGTCGATCAGGCCCCCCCCGACAGACATACGCCTCAAGAGGGACCCACCTCCAAGATGGCCTCCAGAAACCAAAACTCATGGATCTTCAAATGTTTCACCTATTCAGAGCTCTCGCCTCTTTCAGGCTCCTGGAAACCCTAGACGATGTACTATGCCTCCAATAAACCCCCATGGCCGCCCAAGATTCTCCCACGAGAGCCGCGATGTGGCCCCAAGATGACCGAAGAAACCTTCGGGGCCCAATGGGATCCCAAGAGGGCTCCAAGGGGAGCCCCCAAAGACCCTTACGACGGATAGCAAGGACCCAGGACGGCCTCCAGGGCTCCCAAGAGGGCCCCAAGAGAGCCTCAAGAGGGCCTTAAAGGGTCCCAAGAGGGCCCCTACGACGGCCCCATGAGTGCACAAGAGCGCACCAAGAGCGTCCCGAGGGCCCCAAGCGGCGGTTTGCGTCCTCCTCCTCCTCCTCCTCCTCCTCCTCCTCCTCCTCCTCCTCCTCCTCATGGCCCCAAGACGGTCCCAAGGGGGTCCAAAGGGACCCCCAAAGGCCCCGATAGACCCCCTCAAGGCCCGCAAGAGGTTCCCCCGAGATGGCTCGCCCTGGGAAGCCCTCCTCCGTCCTCCTCCTCCTCCTCCTCTTCCTCCTCCTCCTCCTCCTCCTCCTCCTCCTCCTCCTCCTCCTCCTCCTCCAAGGCATCTGGGTCAGGAGCACTCAGGCGGATGCCGAGGGCGACAGGCGCCGCTCCCACACTTTCTGCATGCCTCTCTGCAGAGACATCCTTTCTTCACATCGCACATTTCACTAGATGGCTTGGAGATGTTAGTGTGGGATGCTGGCTCCCTCTCGTCTGCGTGATGGCTGGACGACATCTGCGGGTGCTCCAGTACAATCCCTTGCACGCGTCTAGCGGGGAGAGACTGACTTCGATTGCGCAGGCCTGCAAGGCCTACGATTTTGTGTGTTTGAACGGCACCACGGCCAAGGGCGATGGCCGCGAGCGCGCCTGGGAGGCTCGCTGGCGAAAGGCTGGAGATCACAATTGGTGTTTGGAAAGTGGGTGGGCTCGGGGTCCTTTCACCAACAAGAGCGCAGGCTACACCATCCTACTAGGGGCACGCATCAAGCGCTCTTCCGCGACGCACACCTGGACTCCCGCAGCCTCGCTGGCCGGGCGCGGACTGGCGCTCAGGGCTCGGTGCTCAGCCTATGACATCGGCGTCTGCTCCACCTGCTTCCCGCCGCCGCCGCTCACGGGCAGCGCGACCGCCTACCACCGTACCTGCGACGCGCTTGTCACCTGGATGCGTTCCCTGCCCTACCTCAACACGAAGCGCGTCCTGCCGATCTTCTGCATCGACCTCAACTCGGGCTTCGGCGACCAGCAGCTGGACGGAGACCCAACGTGGCGCGCGACGGACTCGGACGTCTTTGGAGAGGCCGCCAGGGACAAGCAACGCTACGCGGCGGACTGCATCTTGCCCTTCGTGGAGGAGCTCGGGATGGTGGCGGTCAACACGTACATTGGCCACGGCCGCACTTTCTTCGGCGCGAAAAGCGCCACGGAGATTGATTTCGAATTCTTGCCCAAGACAGTGCTCGGGGACGTTGCCTCGGCTGGGCCACTACGACGACTGGGGCGACAGTTGCAGGTCATCGCTACACGGCAACCCAGAGGCCACGTACCTGTGCACGCATGTTTCGCGCATGCTATATCCCACACCACCGACGCCCAGGCCCACTGTGATACAACACCTCACCCACGCCTGGGCTGTGTACCGCACCGTGTCGCTTGGACTCGTGAGGCCCTTGTGCAATCTCTACGCAGTGGACTGGGACGGGCAGAACTTTTGGAACTTGAACAGTATATGCGCGATCATGCTCAGGAGCGGGAGACTATTCAGGCCGAGGAACAGACTCCGAATGCAGAATGGGGCTTTCCATGAATGCGCTACTTACTATCGGCGGCCGTCACTTTGCCCGCGCGCCCGAGCACCGACCTGGATACCGCACGTTGGCGGAGACCATCCCACCTCTGCTCGACCAACAGCGGGCGCTGCGCACACCACTGGCTGCTTTCCCTTCTGACGGCGCCGACGAGGAGCTGAACGACACCGGCTTATCACGAGCTGCTGGCGGTCCGCTGGCAGCTACGCTGTCACGCCAAGTGGCTCCGCTCGGCTCGACGGCAGTATTGGAAGCAGTGGCGCATCGACACGGTGGGCGAACTCCACGAGGCTCGTCGCCACGGCAGGCGTGCTGAAGTGGCGCGACCTTCTCGGCTCCTGGCCGGCACTGGCGTGGGCCCTCGCAAGCGCGACCACAGACGCGCTCCTGTGGCATTGCCGACTGGAGGTGAACTCGCTGGGCGCTGGGCCTTACCTGCTGGACAAGGCGGCATGGCCGCATCCCCCCTCGACTGGATCGCAGACGCCGATGACTATCTCTACAACGACATCACGGGACAGGAGGCGCAGCAGTTTCTCGCGCCCTGGACCGAGGAGGGGCTGGTGTGGGCTAAGCATCGTTTGCAGGAGCTTCGCCGCTGGATGCGACGAGCCCCAAAGCGACGCGCCTGCCCGTCGTGGTCGGCCCCGCTTGAGCTGCGGTGGATGGTGCTGCGCCCCCACCGCAGAGTTTCACGACGTTACCGCGGCGTGGGCTACACCACCCCCGAGATTGACCAGGAGTTCACAAGACGATTTCCAGTGTTTTTTTTCTGCATCGGCTACGCAGATCAGGACAGGTCCCATTAGTCTGGCACCTGAGCCAAGGGGTGGCGCTCTCGTGGAAGCGGGCCATCCACCTTCTTGACCCATTCGGCAAGGGATTCGTGGCGACGGCTATCGACCCCATGGAACTTAGCTCCGAGCCCCTCTTCGCCCACGGGTGCATCCCACGCCGACGCCGTGAGACGGCTATCCTCGGCCAGCAGCTGTGTACTTGGAAGTTACGCAGCTTGGGCCTCAGCCACGTCACGGACCTGAAGGATATTACCAACGCGTTTGCTTCCACGGACTGGGCCAGTCTTGCTACAGCGAATGAGAGCATTATGAAAGATGACCATGTGAGGTACGGAAGGCAACGCTTTCGCTTCGCAACAGTGATGTTTGGCGATTTATGTGTACGGCCCAGCGTCGGTGCGCTCATTGGCGACCCCTGGGCGGTCAAGGCTTTCGTACGCGACATCAGCACAGTGTTTGAGACAGTCCAGGAGCAGTTTGCCGAATTTGGGCCCGAGCCAGCTACTTGGTGCCAACTTTTCCTACACTACGACGGTGAGGATATCATCCTGGACCTGGCTTTTCACTCATATGTAGATGATGCCATCAGGAGATTGTCGTGGCCGGCCAGACATCGACTCTGGAGCTCGCGCGGTGGTCGAGGGCATATGACCTTCTGCTTTCCGCGGAGCTGAGGCGCCACGGGTACGCATTGAACCCCGCCAAGAATGTCAGCTTGCTGTCATTTGTGGGGTGATCGAAACACTGCCGTTCTCTCTGGGGCTCCTGCAGACGCCGCGCGACATCTTGGGGGCCAGGTCATGGGCAACTGTTCTTTTCGGGCAGAGCTGGCCTCGCGCTTGGCCGCGATCTCCTCGGGCTTCTACTCAATGGGTAGGTATTGGTTCTCGAAGCGCATCTCCTACACCGGGAGACGGGCTGTCTTCCTGGCCAGGGTGGTGGGTCCAGCTTGCTCGGCATGCGAGGCCTTCCCCCCGACCCTGACCCAGATCCACGCGCTCACGTCCAGGGTTGTCTTTTTCGGGCGCAACGCGATGAGGGGGGCGGCTACGTCTTGGGAAGGGGGCACGCTCGCTCTATTTCCTATGAGGCCGTCCTGAAGTACTGGAAGGCCCCCCCCCACGCTCGAGGTCGAGTTCCGTGTTCGGCGTCTGCGGTGGCACCAAAAGTGGGCTCTCAACCCCGAACGGCACATGAGTGAGTGGGCCCCCCTCTTGGGCGACATGAAAATCGAGAAGCAGCGAGGGCCCCGCACATTGGACCCCGGGGGCCACCTCACGGCCACGGCGCACCCGTGGGCGGTTCAGTACGTCAGGGACCCCGAGGCTCTTCGGAGGGTTTCTTCGGATTTCGAGGAGGACATGCGATCGTGGTCTGGTGCCCCGCTGGCGTTTCTCGAGGAGGGGGATCTGAGGTACTGGTTCACGGAGGTGGACCTCTCGGTCGTCAGGGCGGCCTGGCTGTCGGTCTGCTTCCCTCCTCCTGGAGTGCTCCGTGAGGCCCCCGCTGCACCACCCGATGTACCCGCAGGGCGTGCTGAAGGATATGTCTGTGGGGTCGGGGACTGCGCCAAACGGTTCTTGACAAAACGGCAATGGCTCGTCCGCATTCGGGTGGCCCACGGGTACAAGACCCTTCTCGCTGAGGCTACTCCTGGGACTTCGTGTTTCGTGTGTTGCAGTCGGTTCCAGAGTCGCAATGCTGCGTACAACCACGTCCTGGACTCGTTCGCCTCGGGATTTTGTAAGCCGCAGCTCAGCACGACGCTCGAGCTCCAGGTTCCAGAGGGGCCCTTCGACTGTCGCCTATGTGAAGCTCAACCAGCGGCTGAACAGCTGCTTCATTTCCGTACGCGTGTCCACTTCGATGACCTGCCCATAGTTCTTCGCGGCGATGGAGGAGCCCAGCTGGGCAGTGGACAAGCGCAACACAGACGGAGACAGCCGCGACTCGAAGGGTGCCAAGCAGGCTCGTCTCTTGGAGGAGGTCGGCCAGGAGGCCAAGGCGAACCAGAAGCGGGGCAAAGGCGGCGCGCTGGCCGCGCTGCTGACGGTGCTCATGAAGCTCGCACTCACCAGCGCGCGAGAGCTGGCAGAGATGACTGGCGCCTGCTACACGTGCTACATGGTGGGCGCAGAGGTGCCGTTCGTGAAAGTGCTCCAGGAGACGGGGCGCAACTACGCGGAGAATTGCAAGGCAGACGGGAAGGACCACAAGCACGGGCCACCCTGGCCCCACGTCTTCAAGGCGTTCATCAAGTGGGCTTGCACGGGGGGCGCCGAGACCACTCCAAAGGAAGCCAAGGACCTCTTCACGGACTACTGGAGGGCGGTGATTATGTCGCCGACGGCGCTGGACACGCCCGCGGTGCACTGCAGGCACTTCAGGCCCAACGCATGCTGGTACGACAGGAAGAAGACGAACAAGCCCGACCGCTACAAGTTGCAGATAATGCTGGGGGTCCAGCAGCAGGCCAACAACTGGAACGGATGCGAGACCACCCTGATGGAGGCTGTTCGCAGGACCGTGGAGGCGGTGAGCAACAACGAGGAGGCCAGCAAGAAGGTGCACTACTTGCCAGGGTCCCCGCCGAGAGGGGGCCTGGAGCGCGAGGCGGCGAAGCTGCTGGGCCAGCTAGGCCTCAAGGACAAACCAGTGGAAGGGGGCCAGGACCAAGATGACGATGAACTTTGAGTGAGGTAGGATTACGAGCGCGCCTGGTCGCGATCAACGGCTCTCGTAGAGCTGCTGATCTTTCCCTCCAGGGTCACCTCCAGGAAGACACCTTTCTTGCCCTCCAGGCTCGGACCCCCTCTCCGATCCTCACGTATGCTGCAGGGACCCTGGAGGCCTTCCTCGGTGCGGAAAATTTTCGGGCGCTTTCCGAGGCCCCCCGTCGGCTGCGCTTGGCCGAGAGCTCTCTCGGGGAGGGCCGCGTCTCTGGGTCTTCTCGACCCTCGGAGGTCTGGGCGGTTCCGCGCCGAGAGTCCTGAGGGGATTGTGCTGGGGCAAACTTATGCGTCGTCTGCCTTCGGTTCTGCTCAGTGCGGGAGTGCATAGGCAATCCCCCAAGGCGTCCCCGAACGGGGGTCTCGTTTTTGCCAGTGGTATCCCCCTGCAGGGCCCCATAGACTTCTGAGCCCCTTACGTGGTTCTCGAACGCCTGATCCGTTTTTAGTTTCCCAGTGGCCTGCAGGGTGGCCGTCTTGGGCTCAGCGTACCATCGGATCATCGGCGCTGCTCTGCTCTCTCCTCCTCCTCCTCCTCCTCCTTCTCCTCCTCCTCCTCCTCCTCCTCCTCCTCCTCCTCCTCCTCCTCCTCCTCCCCCTCCTCCTCCTCCTCCTCCTCCTCCTCCTCCTCCTCCCCCTCCTCCTCCTCCTCCTCCTCCTCCTCCTCCCTCCTCCTCCTCTCCTCCTCCTCCTCCTCCTCCTCCTCCTCCTCCTCCTCCTCTTCTCCCTCCTTCTCCTCTCCGCATCCTCCACCCACCACATCGGGCCTTCCAAAAATTGGCTTGGAACGCGCTTCGTCAATGGTGGATCCCGGGCTCACACTTTACGACTGCAGCGAAAAATGCCTCGCGAATATACTTGACCTGTCCCCACGTAGCGCCCATACTGGTCACGCGACCTTCACGGCGTCACTTCGGACAAGGCGTCAGGGGTCCCAGTTCGCCCCGGCTGCCACACAGATAAGCCAACACGACCAACATCAACCCCGCCCACCCCACAACGGCTTTGAGCTCCGCCACCACGTCGCCTTGCTCACCACAACTCTTTAGCCCTGGGGGCCGGCGGCAGCTGGCGCAGCCCCTCAGGTATGACGACAAAACTGAAATAAGGCTCAACGATGGCTCCATTTGGAGAAGGACCTGCCTTCCGTTAGGGTACGACACCTCAGAAATGTTGGTCGAAATCTTGCAAACGTATCGCGCAATCACCCCATGTTTGAAAAGGAACCTGATAGAGCCACGAACCCCGACTTTGGAACGCAGGCGGGGATGACTTGTGAGATCGGCAGGGGCCACGAAAAAGGGGAGAACAGGGCGGCCGTGTTGTTCCCTGATTTTCCGTTTCAGGACTTGGCGGGCCCCCCGAGGATGAAAAAGAACTATACACGTACACCGATTCTGGCCAGGCCCATCCTGAGCCCAGGATCGGTGCATACTCCCTCGTATCTTGGCTAGGAAGGCGTATTCACCGATCCTGGGTCAAGGATGGGCCTTGCCAAGATCGGTGCATGTGCATAGTTCTCTTCGCCCGACCCCGAGGATGTTGAGGGCGGGTGGAGGAGATGAGGAACGAAGGAGCTGACAGGGGGGAGGATGGAGGAGGGGAGCGCCAGGAGCGAAGAGGGGGTGCAAAAGAAGAGTGGGAGGGAAGCAGGTGGGGAGCTTCGAAAAGGAGTTGAGGTGTCTCTTTGGCAGGGTCCATGTGTTTAACTTGTGTGACGGGGGCGACTTCGGCTACCTCGGGGCGGTTTGGGGCAGTCGTTGGGCCCTGTTGGGGGTCTGTTTCATGTTTTGCATGCGTGTGTCTTCAGGGTTTCCTGGGGCCTTACGGGGGTTCCAGTGCTGCATGTGTGGCCCGTCGGGAATCGTTGAAGCCGAGAACCTGATGACCACAAGGCGGAACAGGCTGGTTCCCGTGTTGTCCATTTGATGGTTGCAGGGGGCTCTCCGAACAGATGGAAGGAGGGGAGAGGCGGAGCCAGCCATTCGGAAGGTCGAACGATACTCCAAAATGGCTTGAAAATGCAGCAAAAAATCGTCCCCAGACTTTTTAAAATACAATTTCTGACTATTCCTCCTGTAGTGGGACAGGCCCGACTTAATAACGGTACCAGCAGACTTGGCGCCGTGCGTGCAGAGGCGACCACCACAGAGATCGCTCCGTCCGTGGGGCGCCTGCGGCGGGGAGCTCGACAGTTGCGGGCCTGGGCTCCTCTGCAGATAACGAGCTCCGCACGCTGCCGCGTGAGCCGCCGGCCAGAGGAGGCCGCGCGCGTGGAGGTGGCGGGGGCGAACGCGTGCGGCACTGGGATGGGTCCAGATCTGACCAGGGCTGAACCAAAGCGGTGTTCTCCGTTTTCGTTCTGTGTTCGTGTTCCTTCGTTCTGTCTTCAACCGCCTTTGCCGCGAACCGACTATGAAACGGAAGCGGCCCACGAAAGCGCAAAAACACCGTTTAGGTCCAGCCCTGGATCTGGCCTGGGCAGTGGTGTGGCGTGTTCGGTCGGAACGCATGCGGCATTGGGATTGGTAGGGGGCCACATGCGCGTTTGCGGCCAGTCTGGGGGCCGTTTCCACGATCACAAGCGTTTGCGGCCATCCTGGGGCCCATCTGGGATGTGAGAAAATGAAGTCGGGCGCGGTGAGCTCAGCACGCCACCATGCGAGCCACTGGCTTTGCAAGGGCCGTGCGTGTGCAGATGTGGCGAGAAGAATGGCCAAGCGACGGATGTGAGGCGCTCAGGGAGAGGCATGGGTGAGCTGAGCACGCCACCATGCGAGCCACCGGCGAATAACAGAGGGCGGCGAGGCGCTCAGGGAGAGGCAGGGGTGAGCTCAGCACGTCACCATGCGAGCCACAGGCGAAGAACAGCGGGCGGTGGCTTGGGATAATGAAACCAGGAGAGAAGATGATGCTTATGGGTGTTATTATGTTGGGTCTTGCGTCCGCGTCTACGAGATTACGCGTTTGCGGCCAGTCTGGGGCCTTGTTGGTACCTTGGTTCCCGCGTTGTCCGTTTCCACGATATGAAGCATTTGCGGCTATCCTGGGGCCATCTGGGGGGCAGTCGTAGTATGAGCAGCAGAGAAGATGCTGCCCATGGGTCTTGTTATGCTGGTTCCCGTGTTGTCCATCTTGACGTTCTAAGCGTTCGCGGCCATCCTTGGGCCCTCTTTGGCAATCTGGGTGGGAGGGGAGTTCAGCATGCCACCATGCGAGCCACCGGCGCAAGGCAGAGGACCCTGTAGGGTCTATTATCTTGGCTCTCGTGTTGTCCGTTTTGACGATGTGAAGCGCCTGCGGCCATCTTGAGGCTTCTTGGGCGCTTGTGGCAGCTTCCTGGTAATCTCTTGGGGCCTCTGGGGGGTCTCCTGGGGGCCTCTTGGCCGCCTCTTGGTGGCCTCTCGGGGGGCTCCTGGGGCCTCGTGGGGGGTTCTTCGGCCGAGACTCCAAATTGGCGGTCCCTGCTCTCCCTCTGGGGGCCCTCTTCGGGCGTGCCCGGGGCCTTCAGAGGCCGTCTTGGAGGCCTCTCGGGCCATCTTGAGGGCGTCTTGGGGCGTCTGGGCGCGGTCGTAGGAGTCTCTGAGGCCGTCTGGGAGCGATCTTTGGAGCCCCTTGGGCCGTCTTGCAGCGTCGGGAAGCCGAAAAGGCGAAAACACACAAAACCTTCGAAAACCCAAGGAAAACTAATAAATTGTGACTATTGGGGTTGTCTTGGGAGGCCTCTTGGAGGCCTCTGGGAGCGTCTTGGGGGTTCCTTGGGCCGTCTTGGCCGTTAGTCGGCGACTCGTGGCCCTCTTGGGGCATCTTCCGGACCCTCTCCGAGCCGCCCATGCCTCCCAGAAGCGCGTCTGCAAAACTGCGGCCGTCTTCCGCCGGCTTCCGCCGGGGCTCCGCGCGTGGCCGGGGCCCTGTCCCGGGGGGTCCCCCCCAGACACCCCCATGGGGACACACAACGGAAAAACCCTCCGCCAGGTCGGGGAACCGTTTTCCACCCGCGTAATGGTTGCACAATTTTCAATATCATGTCATCAAGCTTGGGAGAAAGTCTCAAGCAGAGCCGCACTCTGAGAACACACTGGCCTCCATCCTCATGACTGTTGCAACATTTTTGCAACGAGCGCGTGCGGCGCTACAGCGGGCACCAGATTTTGAAAACGACGGGCTCTACATCCTTGTTGCTTTACAAGCCTTCAGAACGAATGTGCGCCGCGCTAAACCGACAATCACGTTTGAAAGCCCTCGGCCCTCCATCGTTGTAACTGTGGCAAGCTTTTAGAGCGAATGTGGGAAACGCTAAAGCGATACCCACAGATTGAAAACTAGCCGGTCATGTATTTCTGTAAATCCCACCAGCCCTTTGGATTAAGGTGGTCTAGCGATACCTGCCTTCCCTCTTCCATAAACCCTTTTCCCTTCGGGGATGTTTACCCTCCCCTCCCCTCCCTGAGATTTTTTGTTGGGCGGGCCGCGAGTTGTCAGGGCGCCAAAGATGACCCAACATGGCTCCAAGAGAGCCTCCGATATTCCAAGGTGGCCTCCAAGGCGGCTCAAAATAACCGAAAATAGTTCAAGGTAGCTTCCGACATGGCTCCAAGACGCCCGACGAGGACCACAAGATAGTTTCAAGTGCTCTCGGAACCCACCCAGACCCTCCAAGGGGCCAATATCTTCAACCTGATAATGACACGAACCCCGACCTTGAACGACAAGTGGGCGTGGCTTGCGAGGAAGAGAAAAACAAAGAAGAGGATGCCTGAACGGCGCATAATGCTGATTCCAATGTTGTCCGTTTGACGCTACGCAACTTTAAGGCGCATTCTGCTGGTTCCCGTGTTGTCCGTTTGACGCTGTGCCACTTTGTCGGGGCGTCTCCGACCATCTTGGAGCCCTGTTGGGCAGTCTTCGGGCCCTGGGGCGCGGCCTTCTCGGGGCCAACTTAGGCAGTCCTGGGGCTCCTGGGGCTTTCTGTCGGCGGAGAGCCCACAACGTCGGTCCCTGCCCCCCCTCTGGAGCCCCTCTGGAGCCCCTCCTGGGGCCTTTTTAGGCCGCCTTGGGAGCTTCTTGGGCCGTCTTGCGGGGGTCTTGGGCCGTCTGGGCGCTCTCTTGGGGGCCTTTCGAGCCGCTTTATGGCGATCTTTGGGGCCTCTTGGGCCTCTTGGGCCGTCTTGGAGCGTCGGGAGGCCGATAAGGCGAAAACGCGAAAAACTTTGAAAAAAACCCATAGGAAATCAATTAATTGTGCCACTCGGAGCCCTCTTGGAACCCCTCTGGGAAGCCTCCCAGGGCGTCTTGGGGGCTTCTTGGGCCATCCTGGGCGTCTTGCGACTCGTGGCCCTCTTGGACCATCTTCCGGACCCTCTTGGAGCCACCCGTGCCTCCCGGAAGCGCGTCTGCAGAAATACGGCCGTCTTCCGCCGGCGTTCTGCGCGTGTCCGGGGCCCTGTCCCGGGGGGTCCCCCCCAGACCCCCCTAGGGGGACACACAACGGGAACCCCTCCGCCAGGTCGGGGAAAAACCGAACGACAATTCAATGACTGTTGCCTTCTTGCCATTTCGCTTCCGATGCGCTTTGGGGCTTCGCGATTGTCCCAAGATGGCACAAGAGAGCCCCAAGAGGGGTCCAATAGGCCCCCGAATCGGCCCCAAGATCGCCCGACATCGGCCCAAAAGCGCCCCGAAAGCGCCCCAAGAGGCGATCTTGATGGGCCGTGTCCTCGCCCTCGTTGTCCTTCTCCTCCTCGTCCACGTCCGCTTCCTTGCCCTCATCGTTCCTTTTCCTTATTCCTCTTCGTCTTCGTCGCTCTTCTTCCCTTCCTTATGCCTCTCTTTCTCGTTCTTTCTTTCGTCGTTCTTCTCGTCTTCTTCGTTATTCTTTCTCGTTCTTTCTCTTCTTCGTCTTCGTCGTTCTTCTTCCTCTCTCGGTCGTCGCAGTCGTCGTCTTCCTCCGCCTCCGCCTCCTCTCCCCGCTCCCACGCGGGCCCCACGGATGGCCCGAGGAGGCCCTCCAAGGCCAGCCCCTCGCCCCCAGAGAGGAAGAGGAGGAGGAGGAGGAGGAGGAGGAGGAGGAGGAGGAGGAGGAGGAGGAGGAGGAGGGGGAGGAGGAGGAGGAGGAGGAGGAGGAGGAGGAGGAGGAGGAGGAGGAGGAGGAGGAGGAGGAGGAGGAGGAGGAGGATGAGGAGGATGACGAGGAGGATTTCTCAATTCACCCTGGATTCCTGCCTTGTTCCACCGTATGTGTATATTCGTCCCTTTTCCTGTTGGCTCTCGTGGGGACGTTGCCTGAATAGGCTGGTGGGGACACTTTTGGTCAGCGGGCGCGCGAAAAGAGCCGAACGCCGAGCGTGCTAGGGCGGGCCGCGCCAGTGGCGAAGTGAAAACCAGTGCAGGTGGTGGCGCGCGAAGAGCTGGCGGAGATACGCGAGGCGTGAAGACTGTTCTCACATTCGGCGCTGGGGCGAGAACCACATCTTGAACGCAGCTGGCCCCACATCCGTGTTGAGGTTGGAGATTTTGAGCTTCAAGGTGTAACTTGTAGGATGTCCCGAACGAAACGCCCAGCCAGGCCTACGGACTCGTTTGGCGGTGCGACGGGGGGGGGGGACTTGTTTGTGAGGGAGAGGGATTGGGGAGGTTGAGGAAGTATGAGGGGGAGAAGGATGAGGGGACTGTGTATGGGAGGGGTAGGAAGAGGAGGACGGGGAGGCGGAGGACCATGCGAAGGGAATGGGATGAGTGGTGAGGAAGGACAGGATCATGAGGGAGCCAGAGAAATCGGTGAAGGACGTGGATGGGAAGGAGGCTGTGGCGGTGGAGGAGAAGGGACCTTTGGATGCTGTTGGTGAAGATGTTGCTGCTGATGGCGGTGATTACGAGGATGGGGGATGGACGGTGGTGATGCTGATGGTGATGCTGCTGCTTCTGACGACGTTCATACTGACGATGATGATGGCGATGACTATGGGTTTTGGTTGGCACCTATCTGATGATGCTGGTGATGATGCTGCTGATAATGATGATGTTGATGATGATGAGCCGGCGTCTGCTGTGAATGATAATGCTGCTGACAATGACGAGGGTTGTGATGTTGAAGATGACGGTGTTGCTGGTGATGATGCTAATGATGATGGTGCTGGCGCTGATGAGGATGCTGTTGATGATGATGACCATGAGGCTGGTCATGCTGATAACGATGATGATGAGGATGCTGATGATGCTGATGCTGATGCTGGTGACTATGCAGGTGAGGACGATGATGCTTGTGATAATGCGTCTTCCTCGGGCCAAGGCCATCTGAGACATCTTTGAATTGTGAAGCACACATACCCGTCGCAAATAACATTGTTCTCTCGTCTTGCCCCGCGGGGGCATCGATCTAAGAATTTTGGCACTGGTGGGACCGCGTTGCCTAGCAGTGGTGCGTGGTGACCTCATTCTCGTCGTCAATATCGTGCTCTAAGGCGGGGCCGTCCTAACGAATATCCTCTTAGGGTGATGGGAGAAAGGGGATCAGGATGGAGGCCACCAAGTGTTTTACCAAGTAATCTACAGAACTGTCGTTGATCTTCCCTCCTCGGCGTGGCAAAAACATCAGGATACATAATGACCTGGTCGCCAATAGACTCGCTGCCCACCCACCCCACGACGGCTCCCCAGCAACCACGGTTCACCCAACTCTGCAGTGCCTGCACTGGCATGGTGCAGCTGCGCATGGTTTTCACCCGTATGCTTAGGTCGGAGATGTCCTCCTACAAGCTGATTTTGAAACAATGGTACAATAGTCGAACCATTACCACAAATAGTCAAACGAACACGACAAATCGTCACCATACCATTTTGACTCTTCTTGAGTATTCCTCGGGACATGCCCGGCTTAAAAGTATGCTTGAACAGCATCGGGGCCAGAAGCGGGCTCGTGCAAACGGGGCCGCGGGCACTGGGTGAGCTGCTCATGCCTGTGCTCGAGCCCCGCAGAACTTCCGTGCCGCATGGCACCGCCACTCCGCGTATACGCACGACAAATATGCAGCTGATGCCGCTGCAATGTCGGGAGGCAAGGAATGTGGTGGGAGGAGGCCGGGGAAAAGGAGGAGGCGGAGGAGGAGGAGGAAGAAGAGAACAAGCACTCTTGATTGTGCTGCCTGTGGCTCCCGCGGGTGGATGACACTGCGAAAATCTCCTTGCTCAATGCGAGGTGGTCCTCACATGGGGGCCCGGTTGTTGGGCGGCGGCTCTCCCGTGAACGCGACAATCAACCCTTGGACCTTCTGGCTTGAGCCGCCTGGCATGGGGTCACGAGCAAGCCCGTCCACGTACACTTCGCGCAAGAAGCGCAACGCTGGCAACATACAACAGTGGGCCGGAACACAAGGTGGTGTCCGAACATTTGCGCCCTCCGAATGCGACCCTGGCGGTCCTCGTCGAACTCAACAGGTTCAGGCCCCGTCAGCTCGCGCGGGGTGGGGGGAAGGGGGAGGGGGAGGCATCAGAGGAAGAGTGGGAATCGACTCGGCGGCCGCACTCGGGGATAATGATGCCACTCTGTCCCGCGTCGGATACCGCGTAAACGGCATGCGACCACACGGCTGCGAACTCTGTTGCGTCGCATGCCATGTGGCACTTCTGTGTTGAAGCGTGTTGCTAACACAAATGAGTATATTTCTTGGCGTATCCGTCTTCATGCAGCAGGGGCCTGTTATACTCCGGGATGCTCACCCTCCTGGCACGCGCAGTGCGACGCTGGCAAATCATCCAAGCGTTCAGCGGGATCCTCGTGCATCTTGTCCAGAGGTGCTCAGGACCTGAAAGCGGGTCCGCCCCTCTGTACTGGGCGAGCGTACCTCCTACGCGCCTGCGCTGCTCGTCGCGCGCGCTACATGTGCGCGCGCGGTGCTGATCTTCTGGCAGCGCCCCCGCGCGCGCGCTCGGTCGCGGCGCGATCAGCTCTGTGCGCGCGTTGCTGTGGCCGCGGGCCTCCAGCGCACAGCGAGCGGGCGCGCGCGCGATGCCCGGGCGCCCACCTGTCGGCGAGCGGCCGCATGAGCAACGCGCGACTAGGACCGAGGAAAACCCGACGCTGCATGCGCGCATCCAGCTCGGCGCGCGAGGGGCGCGCGAGAAAGCGCGCAGCGCGACAGTCAAAGTGAATCGCTGTCCAATCGTGCGACTGGGCCCCGCGAGAGACCGCGGGCGGGAAATGGGCGCCCCCGCCTAGGCGCACGCATCGCCGCGGCGATCAGTGCGATCGAAGGCCCCCCCGCAAGGCCCCGCGGCCTCGCGCGCCCATGGCGCCGGAGGGCCCGCGAGCGCCGCGCCGCCGCCAGGAGGCCCCTCGCGCCGATATCCGCCGCCTCCTGCTAGGCCCTGGCCTACTCGACGACGGGCCCTGGATTTGCGACGAGACCTGGGCCCGCGCTTTCCGCCAACTGCACGAACCTGGCCGACTTCCCATGGCCCAACTGGCAAATGCGGCGACGACCGACTGCCGCGGCCGCGCGGCCGTTGCGCGAGCGCGCTGGGGGCGCGGCGCGCGAGCGGGAGCAATGGAGCTCCGAAGGCGCGGGTCCGAGCTTGACCGCCTTAGTCGCTACCCTTTCCAGTCTTCCTCGCCCGCTGGACCTACCAGCGGCGCTCCTGGGACTTCTGGGCCCTCTTGGGCTGGGCGCGGACTCGCCGCGCTCTCGCCGCCGCCTGCGCCGCGCCCGGGTGAGCGGCCTCGCGCGCGACTGCGATGACCACTTGTTTGCTCTGTCTGTCCATCTGCTTCTCGATGCCAGGTCGTCGCAATAGAGACGCATGTCGGCCCTGTGATTGGGCGCGCGCAAGTCTTCGATGGCCTCGATGGGGTCGGCGTCGAGCAAGTTGGGCCGAGCGCGGCATTTGCCGCTGCGCCGCGACGCCGGCCCCCCCCCCCCCCAGTATGCTGCATCATTGAACGCGATCCTTCTCATCAGTGGGAGCGCACGCGCAATCGGCACGCGCGCCAGTCGCGTGAAGTGCAGCAACAATTTGGCCAGCGTCGCCCCGTGAGACTCTGCGTGCAAACCGCCTTCTCAATGGATCTTCCTCTGTCTGCCTAATCGCGCGCTCTGGGGTGCCGTCGTTGCCGCGTCGCTGGGCCACTGGGCGTCGAACTTGTTCCGCGCCCGCGCCATTTGTGCAAGTGGCCAAATCCAGAATCCGCAACCAAATCCTGAACCCACCCTAGGGCTTGGGCTGGAACCAGAACGCGACGCTCTGCTGGGAGACGGGCCAGCGGGCCCCGTGCAAGGCGCAGCTGAGGATGCCGGCTCGTCCTGCAAATCAAATGCAGGCTCGCGCGCTCGCCACCTCGGATGGATGCGCGACCCCTCCCCCCATTCCAACCGTAGATGAAAAATCCTTGCAGGAGTTGAAGACGCGGCGGCCCGTGGTCGGCTGCAGAATGGGCTCGTCTACTGCTGGCGGCTCGAAGCGCGTTGCTGTCCAGTCGACCTTCCTGCGCCGCATGTCTCGTCGCTCCTGCAGCGCTGCGTCGGCTGCCGCTCGCGGGCCCATCAGCGTTTCGAGCGCGGCGTCGCTCGACTCCTTCTCGGGCGCCAACAACTGCCACCGGGTCCTCGGCTTGGTCCGTTCGCGCAACGCACCTGCTGGCTTCTCGCTGTGGCTCCCAACCCATGCCCCCCCCTCATGCCCTGGTCTCGCCCTCCAACTCGCCCTGCTTCTCCTCCTCTGCCTCAGCGTCAACAGCGCTCTGCCAGCGCCTGATGTAGTGAGGGTGCTCTGGCGGGCTCAACAGGCGCCGCGCGTAGTCGCGACGGTCTCGAAGACGCGCCGCCGCGGGGTCTTCGGCTCCTCGGCGCGCTCGCACAGCGGGGCGAGCGCTGGCTTCTGCAGTGGCCTCGCTTGGACTGACCTCGGCCTCTTCGTCTCTCGCGCGGTGGGCCTGTAGCAATCGTTGCTGACTGCGCTGGTCATGTCCTGCAGTTGGCCCCAGACCCGTCACGTTGCAATGGCTCTCGCCGTCGGGGCACCCGTTTCCCTGGTTGTCGGAGGCGCGAGCTCTCGTGGTTGGTGCACTGCCCGTCTGCGATGCCCATGATGGGCTTGCAGGTCATCTCCATCAGCGCAGTGATATAACCCTGCGCGGGCGGTAAGAATACCCGGGAGATAAAGTTTGGGGGCTTGGCGGGGATAATCAACGATTTTCCTGCGGAAGGTGAATTTATGATGATAATGACGATGATCATGATGATGGTGGTCCTGGGCGCTCGATGGTGATGATCAGGATGATGATGATGATTATGGTGATGATGATGCTCATGCTGATCATGATGACGATGATCACGATCATGATTACGATGATGATCACGATCCGCATTGCCCCAGTGTATTATCAAGTTCGGCCTCCACGCCCCTATCCACACTCAAACCTTATTGGACGGGGAGAAGAAACAACAGGGGGGAAAGGGGGTATGTTTGATTATCGCCCGCACGGGGTTATGTTCCAGTGTGCCTCGTGCGCTTCCAGGATGTTGCACCATAACTCATTCATATCCCCACGCTCAGTATGCCCGCGAAGGAAAAGGCGTGGCCACTGAACGGGTGGCCTCGGGCAGCCAGTTGGCACAATCAAAGGCCATTGCTTTCGCGAGATGAGCTGGACACCTTGAGGCGCTGGCGTGAGACGGCCTGGCTTCCTCATGGCAGGGCGGTGTGGTTTGGCTGCGAATTCGGCCACGACCGTGGCCGCGACCCCATTCCCCGCCAAACTTCATGGTGCGATGTAATAACTGTTGGCAGAATATTGGCCTGAACATCCCCTGCTGATTCCATCGCTCTTGTCATGGATCAGGCACCCTTTCGTTATTTCCCCAACGCGGGTGCCCAACCAGGTTTCTGGATCCATTTTGACGCCGCCCGCCGTGATCCAACGCTGGCCTGACATGGCGATAGACGGTGCGAAGCGGTCCAGGAGGTCGCGCTTGCGGTCGGTAGGCCCCTCAGACACCCAGACGTATATGAAGCCGACCAAGATGCCGTGCTGCTTGCACGTCTGTACGTAACCCGCACAGAGTCTCCCTGGCGACTCCTGTGTTGAGGCATTCCACCATGTAAGTTCTGTCATGTGTGGTTCCCGTGCGGCGAAGCACCGCTATGATTACTTCTGCCCTCTTTCCGTCAATCGTCGGTACACTCGATGCAACCATAATTGTCTGCCCACTTCTGCGAAACCTGGCCGGTAGTTCTACTTTCTTTGCCTACACCCGGCACTCCTGGCCAAAGACGACGGGCGCCTCGACCTGGAACCTCAGCTGAGAGCCTGCAAAAACATATGGGGTGTTCAAGTTGCTGGCCACGAGCGTCTGCATGCTGGCTCTGCTACTAGTGCTTGGTTCACTTGGCACACAGCCATGCACCCAGCTAGGAACATGGTAGGCTGGCCTTCCGCTTTGCAGAAATGGAGCCCTGGAGCCATATCAGCCAGGATGGTCTGCAGCATGGGGCCGTGCTTCTGGGCCTGCTGCGCGCTGACGCTTGCCTAGACGAGCGCGGTTGCAATCTCCTGGGGTTTGGCTTTGCCCGGGGGGCGCAAAATGTCCAGGGACAGGGTGTCAGAACAGCCAAGTTAGCCGCACCGTGCAAATCGAGGAAACTCTGGCGCCCAAGAGTCTTTGCTGGGGAGGAGGAGGAGGAGGAGGAGGAGGAGGAGGGAGACGAGGAGGAGGAGGAGGAGGCGGATAGGATAGGATAGGACAGCACTGAAGACGCGGAGGAGGATGAGGACGAGGAGGAGGTAAGGGGGCAGGCGAGGAGGAAGGGGCACTAGAAGAGCAGGAGGAAAGGGAGGGGGAAGACACGACAGCAAACATTTCTCTGGGCGGGACTTCTTGTCGTGGCGGGCGACCTCGAACATCAGGAAGATGGCCCGCGACAATGCGCGCTCGGACCGACCTCCGCGAGGCCCCCGCCGAGGGAGGACTCCGGGCTGCCCCAAGAGGCCTGCGCGAGGCTCCCTATAAAGTGTAGAATTGCAACAAAAAACAATCGAACTTCGGTCATCGACGAGGTCCTCGATCCTCGGTCCTCGAGCAGAAGGTCCTCGATCCTCGGCCCCCGGTCATCGAGAAGAAAGAACCCAAAAAGAGCAGACGGTCCTCATTCCACGTTCATCGATGCCTCGCACTGGGGGGGGGATCGCTAACCCCGCCGACGGCCCCGAATCGACCCCCTTCGCGGACAAACGCATGTGCCGAAGGCGCAGCTTGCTCAGAGCCCACATGCTCAGCCATCGATCCCTGGTCCTCGAGTCCCCCGCCATCGACACCCTGCTCTGGCGGAGGGCCATCGATCCTCGGGCATCGGCGCAACTATTTCAGCATATGCTAGCCACCGCGGACCCCGAACAGTGTCGCTCTAACCACCTATGATGTGCGACCGATGTCGTTCCATCTATATGGTGTTACTTGTGCTGTGCAAAACATGTGTGCAATATCTGTGGTGCAATCGATGTTTTGCGACAGGGAAACATGATATGTCGTGCGATCTATGTCTAACACATCGTAAAATCTATGTGGTGCAATCTACGTGGGGCAATATATGTGGTACAATCTATGTGGTGCAGTCGATGTTGTGCAAGCTGTGTGCTGCAATCTATGTGGGGCAGTCTATATGGTTGTGCAATCTATGTTGTGTAACCTATGTGGTACAATTTCTGTTGTGAAAACTATGAGGTGCAATTCACTTGCCGAACTTGAAATTGTCAACTCCACTGCTCGCGCAATCATCCCACCCACCCACCCGCAACTTGGTTTGCAAAACCCGTGCGGGGCCGAGCACAGATATCGCTCCGGGGTGGTCTTGGAGCCCTCGGGGGCGTCTCAAGAGCGCCCCAAGAAGGCCGGAGAAGCAAGACGGCCGACGACGACGACGACGACGACGACGACGACGACGAGGGCTGCGACGACGACGACGCCGACGTCGACGAAGACGACGACGCCGACGCCGACGACGACGACGAAGACGACGACGACGTCGCCAGCGAAGACGACGACGAGGGAGGAGGACGACGACGAGGGAGGAGGACGACGACGGCGACAACGACGACAACGACGACAACGAGGGAGGAGGGAGGACGGCGACGACGCGAACGACGAAGAAGGAGGAAGGACGGCGACGCCTACGACGACAACGACGAGGGAGGAGGGAAGACGACGACGAGACGACGACGACAATGACGACGACGACGACGGCGACGAAATAGGATGGACGACGACGAGACGCCGACGACGGACGACGACGACGACGAGGGAGGAGGAGGAAGAACGACCACGGCGACAACGACGACGGAAACGACCACGACGCCAAAGAGGACGACGACGACGAACACGAGGAAAGACACAGGACGACGTAGGCGACGACGACGACGACGCGGGAGGAGGGAGGACGGCGACGACGACGACGACGACGACGCCGCAAGAGCGCGCGCGCACGCTTTTGTTCAAAATCCGTGTTGCGAAACCTTGTGTTTTTGTAGGTTTTTCGGACGCGCGATTTTGAAATCCTTCCGAAACCGATGGGTTTTGAAGGATTTCGGCGTACGCGCGCGACGACGCGCGCGTCTGCACTGCGTCCCTTTTTTTGCAGAGGATTCTCGCGACGGCACACGCGCAAGGGCGTTCGACAGACTTCGACATGCGCGCGCGCGCTGCCCGTTTGATAGCACGTTGTGAAAATCTTGAAAAACCAATGGTTGTCTTAAGATTTCGCAAGAGCTCGCGCGTAAGCATTTTTAAGCACATCAATGTTACGAAACCTTGTGTGTTTTGTATGTTTTGTGGAAACTCGATTGCGAAGTCCTTCCGGCACCGAAGGTTTTTGAAGGATTTCGGCATGCGCGCGCGACGACGCGCGCGTGTTCACTTCGCCCCATTGTTTGCAAGGGATTCGTGAAAAAGTGATATGTTAGAACACAAAAAGTCACCGCATAGTGTTTTTTTACAAAGGAACCTCAGGGGGGGAACCCGTTTGGCCTGCGACATTGTGATTTCATATTTAGGATGGACATGTGGTCATAATCATATGTGATTTACTTACCCGAAAGGGGGGGCGATAACTCCAGGGGGGGGTAGATTCTGTTGTCTTTCTAGAAAGGAGAATTGACTTACCCTTAATTGAGTTGGCCACTCCACTGCTCGTGTAAACATCCCACACACCCACCCGCAACTTGGTCGCAAGACCTCTTCAAGCCGTGACTGCGATTACCCATCGTCGACAACGACGACGGCGACGACGACTACAACGACGGCTACGACGACGACGACGACGACGAGGGGGACGACGACAACGACGACGACGACGACGGGGAAGATGACGACGACGACGACGACGACGACGACGACGACGACGACGACGGCGACGACGACGATGCGCGCGGCCGCGCGCATGTGCGCCTCATGGTATTATTTACAAGGGACGGCGCGTCTGGCAAGCGCGCGGAGGTTGTTGAGTTAGTTCGACGTGCGAGCGGAAGTGGCCCGTGAAGGCCCATTTGAGAGGAATGTTGAAATTCCATTGGTTTTTGAAAGATTCTGCAAGAGCGCGCGGGCAGAATTTTCAAAGTTTTTGGGTGAGAATCTTTTATTTTTACAATGAATTATTGAAATCCGATCTTGAAATTGTTGAAACCACAGTGTGTTTAGAAGGATTTCGACATGCGCGCGCGGCGGCCGCGCGCATGTGCGCCTTATGGTATTATTTACCAGGGATTCGTGAACAAGTGCTATGTTGGAGCCAAAAATGTTACCGCATTTTTGCAAGGGAACCTCGGGGGGGAACCCGGTGATTTCATATTTAGGATGGACATGCGGTCAGAATCATAAGTGATTTACATAGGACGCGGGGGGGGTGATAACGCCGGGGGGGGGTAGAGTCTATATCTCTTCTAGAAGGAAGAATCTCGGTGGTTGTGGAATATATGTTGTGCACTCTCACGGTGGGCAATATATGCGGTGCGAATTAATTTGTGCAACCTATATAGTGCAATCCAGGTGGTTGTGCAATCTATGTTTTTGCAACCCATCTGGAGCAATCGTGCAATCCATGTTGTGAACGATGAAGAAAATACAAACAAACAAACAAACAAACAAACAAACAAATAATCAAAAACAAACAAACAAACAAACAAACAAACAAAAACAAACAAACAAACAAACAAACAAACAAACAAACAAACAAACAAATAAAAAAATAAAAAAATAAAAAACGCGCCGTTGGCGCGTTTTTTTCGCGCAATCTACGTCGTGCAATCCAGCGGCAGTGACGGGCGGCGACGAGGCGGCGACGGGGCGGCGACGGCCAGCGCGGAACAGCCAGACGCCGTCACGGCCCAAGCGACGGGCGGCGACGGGACGGCGACGGCCGGCACGGAGCCGCCAGACCGCCCACACGGCGGAGTTCTTCAGGGCACAAGTGAGAACCCCTAAGTGCAAGCACTGTTTGGGGAGAAAGCGTCAAAAACGAATTCTGCCATCTATCCTCGGTCTCCTCCTCTCCGCCCCGACGGCTCCGCCGCCGCGGGGGCGGGGCCGCCTCGGGCCGGGCCATCGCGGTGGTGCCCATCACCACTGTGCCGCGGTATGCGTGCAGCGGGTGCTGCCTCTCCACATCAAGGGCGGGAATCGGCGGCGACGGGGTCGAGGGCGATTACCTTTGAATATCTAGAGCGCCTCGCCGCGCGAAACACGGTGGAGTCCTGGTCTGCTTGGCCGCGTGACTCCCAGATAACTTTCCACGCCCTCTCTTCGCCTCAATCATGTCATACCCAGTGGCCAGGCCATCGGGTTCTGCCTCTGTCAACCTGACCAAGTCCCAAACCTCTGGCGGTGCCACTGGAATATCACACCATCGCTATTCCATGCCTTTCCTCCCGAGTCCTCGGCCTGTGGCGACCCATGGGGCCCTCAGGGCCCACGGGGCCCTCGTCTTTCCAGTGGGCGCCCGCCGCAACGAAAACAACCACGAGGCGAGAAGTTGATACGGGAGGGTGTGTTGCAATATCGATGGTGCGTGCTGGGGCTACTGTGGTCCCAATGTCCCAATGCTCCTCCTCGCTCCTCACTCCTGCTCCTCCGCGGGCGGCGCGCACCTCTGCGTGTCTCCAGGACTGCGGCTCGCGGCGCACAAGCTCCGAGGGCCGCCCGGGCTCAGAGGTGAGAGCTCGTGGGGTGGGCTGCCGGTGCCGGAGGGTAGCCGCCACAGCCGGCTGCGGCGAAGACAATTGCTGTCGGGCTGGCGGCCGTCACGCGGCCCACTTTTGTCTCAAAGTTGTCGCTCGCTCCTCCTCCTCCTCCTCCTCCTCCTCCTCCTCCTCCTCCTCCTCCTCCTCCTCCTCCTTCCCCGCCCTTTTTCCCTTCGCGCTTGCCACTAGAGCCTCGGCAAAAGGGAGGGCGAGATGGGCACGAACGGACGGGCCGAGCGCAGGAAGGACACGAAGAGCGAGACCTGCGGGAAGGCGGCGGCCGTTCCGTAGACGCACGCGCGCGTGCACACCGCGTGCCCGCGCTCCCGCGCGCGCCAACACATGCACGTGCGTGCGCACCAACCCCTAGAGATGGGGACGGAGAGGGAGCTCCTGGAAGCCTCGGAGGGGGAAGGAGGGAGGAGGGAGGAGGGAACTCTCTCCTCCCTCCTCCCTCCTCCCTCCCTCCTCCTTCCTCCCTCCTCCCTTTTCCCTCCTCCCTCGTCGTCCTCCTCCTCCTCCTCCTCCTCCTCCTCCTCTTCCTCCTCCTCGTCCTCCTCCCCCTCTTCCTCCCCCCTCCTCCTCCGCCCTCCTCCTCCTCCTCCTCTTCCGCCCTCCTCCTCCGCCCTCCTCCTCCTCCTCCTCCTCCTCGTCCTCCTCGATCCATCGTCCCGTCTCTGGAAGGAGGGTGCGTGCACGTGCTGCGCAAGCGGCCCAGGGAGCGTTGGGGCCTTGGGGCCCCCGCCGCTCCCCCTTCGGCCGCCGCCGCCGCGGGCCCAGCTCGCGTTGGGCCCCCCTCGGGGCCCCCCCTCTGTGGGCGGGCGGCGCGCTCGCCCTCGAGGTGGCGACGACGAGAAGGGAGTCACGCGGCCGGGCGCCCGTGCCCTCGGGGCGCTGGTGGCCACCGCGGCCCAGATGACCGAAGGCGTGCTGGTGATGCCCCTGGCCCATGATGTTAATATAATAATCACGTAACAAGTATTCGCAATCAAAACGTATATTATTCTTATTATTATTATTTTTCTTATGTTTCTTCTTCTGATTACTCTTATTCTTATTATTATTATTATTAGTATTATTATTATTATTATTATTAGTATTATTATTAGTAGTATTATTATTACTATTATTGTTATTATTATTATTATTATTATTATTATTATTATTATTATTCGTTTCCTTCTTCTTCTTCGTGTTATTATTCTTTTTCTTCTTCTTGTTCTTTTTTTCATTATTCTTCATATTCCTCCTCGTCGTCGTCGTCGTCCTCCTCCTCCTCCTCCTCCTCCTCCTCCTCCTCCTCTTCCCTCCGACTCTCCAATTCCTCCCCATCCTCCCCTCTTCCCCCCCCGTCCCTCCGATGAAACGCGCCCCCCCCCCGCCGGAAACGCGAGGGGAATACAGCCGGCCCCGCCCCGCACGGCCTGGGCGCGACGTCGAACACGCCAGAGCGGCTCGTGGTGGTCAGCCCGTAGCTCCACCTCAGTCCCGCCCCCCGGGGCGGACGACTGGGAGTGGCAAGGCTTCGGGTTGTGCATGGACAGCCCTCCAGGTAATCTGGGCTGGCCTCAACAGGCGGTATCAACACCCTCGCCCCGCCTCCGGCATCGTCCCTGCGGCGCTCCGCGCTCTAGAATTGCTGGGGCGTTGAGACCGCCCCTGGCTAATAGGGTGGACCTGTTGAGGCCAGCTGGGGCTTCTCGCGGGGCCTGTTGAGACCAACCAGGGCTACTGGGGGGGGGGGCGTCTGTGCGATTTGAGGACTTGAGCGACGTGGGCAAGCTTGTCTCAAGGACTGAAGACCTCGAGCGCCCCGCCTTTGGCCAATGCCCAGGGAAGAAAATAACCTTCCGTTTCCTCCTCCTCCTCCTCCTCCTCCTCCTCTTCCTCTTTCTCTTCCTCTGCCTCCTCGCTTCCGCTTGGTTGCGACCCTCCTCCTCCTCCTCTCCCTCCTCCTCCTCCTCCTCCTCCTCCTCCTCCTCCTCCTGCTCCTGCTCCTGCTCCTCCTCCTCCTCCCCTCCTCCTCCTCCTCCTCCTCCTCCTCCTCCTCCTCCTACTCCCCCTCCTAATCATCTTCCTCCTCCTCGAGCGCGGCAGAAGGCGCACCGAATCCTCCATCACCTCGCCGACGCCGTACTGCAGGTAGACCGCTCGAGTTGACATCGATCTGTCGGCAGCACGAAACTGGCCTTGGATAAAGAAACAGTACCGTCAGAAGAGACGGGGAGAGCGTGCCAAGCATTGTACATATAGTGGGCAAAGACAGGAACCTTACACGATTTTCTGGACGGCCCCCACACCCCAAGACGGACGATGGGCTCTCCATCAACTATGTGTCCGGGCACCGTTACCAACAGCCAGATAAACGTGGGGCAGGACCAATAGCGCCAGAAACTGTCAGCCCCACGAGGGCGGCCCAGGATGCAATTTGCAGTGCCCTGGAATCTGTGACTCGTGCACCAACAACCTCCAAGGGTCTTGAGGGCGGCGGATCTCCAGGAAGGGGAGAGAGTGGCGATCACCTCTCGAACTCTTCCCCAGTCGATCTCGTCAATCAAACTCTTGCACTCAGGACGGCCGTTGGGGAGTCTCCTGCGAAACGTGTCCTGGACCTTTGTCAGGATGCAGCTGCTCGATCAGGATCAGGGTGGGGATCCGCTGAGGCTTCGGGGCGCGGAGAGGCCTCAGAAGGCTCTCGACTTGGATCTCACGGAGGGCTAGAAGGGCACGGGCACCAGCTCGAGCAACAAGATGGCCCTGTGGGAAACCAGCGGAGGCCTCGAGCAAGTTGAAAGCGAACGGGGGGCTCTTCCAGCGGGCAGGCCAAGGGGTCTGCGCGATCACTCGGACCAAGAGCGAGGCGCCCTCCGCCTCCCGGTACAGTAGGGCGGCGCCGTCCCTCCAGGAGGTGAACGCACACAACGCTGCGCGCATCAAGGAAGCACGGCACAAAGCTTGCACGCTGCCAACTTTTGGTCCGCCCCATCGGACCAGGCTATGCCACTCGGCGTTGGTCAGGGCGCGAGACTGGATATTGAAGAGCCGAGGGAAGATGCAGCATTCATCGTGACGTAAGCGCTGAGGAGGAAGAACGTATTGAACAACGCATGACAAGACCGTGAGAGCACGGACACGATAAAGTCCAGCCGTCATCTCTGAGGAGCTCCCTTGGGCGCCAATGGAGAGGGACCTGCTAAAATACTTCGCAATGGGCGTCTTCCAGGGGTCTTCGGGGGTCACGTTGGGGCCCAGGAGCATCCCCAAATATCCGAGCGCGACGTCATTCTTCATGTCCTTCCAGGCGGGGATGTTCTCGAGGAGCCAAGCTTTGTTTGATGCGGAACTCCGATCTGTCAGTGAGGGGGCCTCCAACGGGGGCGATGGTGCACTTGGAGCTCATGATCTCGAGGTGGGCAACTAGCTTGGCAACCTCGAAGACGCGCGAGGCGGCAATGAGGTGCGAGAGGCGGTGCAGGGCCATGCCGATGTCGTCTGCGCACGCACGCGCGATGCCATGGTTCGGGGAGTCGATGTTGCCCCTGAAGCACTGCAGGAAGGGGTCCATGGAAAGCGCGAAAAGCACCCCCCCGACCCTGGGCGCCCCTGGATCATGCCGCTCGCGATGTTAAACAGGAGCCCCTTGCGGTGCCCCGTCTACCCCCGGCGCGGGACACCCGTGTAAACCAGCGCGAAAAAGTCCTTCAAATTCTGTTGGATCGGCAACATTGCCAGCGCCATCAGCATCCACTGCTGGCTGGAACGCCTGGCCGAAGTCGTATCCGACCAGAACGGGGAGCAAGGAAGGGTCGCGCGTGCTGTAGGCTCGGGCGTGAACGTCAAGGTCTATGATGTCGTCACCAAAGTTTCTTCCCGCCACAAACCCTTTTCTGGGTTTCGCCCAGGCCGCGGGGCGTAGCGCGGCTCGTGGCGTAGCAGCAAGCAGCAGACATCAGTTTGTTGCCGTTGCTTGCGAGGCCCAGGAGACGAGTATTAGTGGCAGACCGACTCGCACCGTTCCCATCGTTATCGTCATCTCCTTTGGGCGCGAAGATGCCCTGCGCAAAATTGCAGTCAGTTCATAATGAGAAACCCTCGAGCATCCACCTCATGCGATCATAGGGGACGTCAATACCCATGGGGGCGTTTTTCCAAGCCTCGCAAAGCAAGTTGTCGGGCCCGGTGGCCGAACGACGAACCCGATCCATAATTTTCCGCATCGCGTGGGCGCTCGGGGCCGGGAGGTCCAGCTGCGGCATCTTCGGGGCGCGCCGCGGGAGGAAGCCGACGGCCTGGCCCGCCAAGAACGGCCTCGCAGTGAAGACTTCTTGCCAGTGAGGGCCTAGCTGCGGTGACATCGCCTTCGGCCTCTGCGCCGTCGAGCCGTTGTCCAGGCGCGCGCCTGCGTGATGCATCCGGTTGTCGACGGGTGGCCCGAGCTGCTGCATTCTGGTAAGACGGCGCTGTTGTTTCTGGCGCTTGCTCCGGCGATGCGCATGGGGGTCTCTTTCTGCATGCTGGCGGATTTCGGCTCGACATCGCTTTGCAGCTTCATGGTGCAACGCGCCATGCAGTGCTGAAAATTCCCGCGGCGACGAAGGGGGAAAGCTCGCACCTCGTGCTGTGCGCCGAAATGCTCGCGGGCAAGCGCATGCGCGAGGTGCCACTTGGTGGCAAAGTCGAAGTCATTCTGACAGGTCGCCCTCGCGCAACTGCGCGTGGCCATGCACTCTGCAGTGGTGCTATTCGGCTTGCCGATGATAATGCTATCTCGTGCGTGTCGTGCTGCTTCGCGCATGGGGGTCTTAGTCTGGGCGTGAATCTGGGGCTGGCTTATGTCCGTAGACGACGGGGCAACCTCCCGAGCTTCTGACAGGTACTTGTGGTGCTCCTGCGACTTGAAAATCTCGAGGGATCGGGCGCAGGTCAGGCCGCGTGCTCTCACGGACCTGCGAGAACACACAAAATGGAGAATGGTCCAGAATTTCTTTGGCATCGAGCTCCCCAAGGCCCCGTTGGACCTGCCCTCCCGAGGGGTGCTGGGTAAGCGCGCAGCCTGGGGCCGACGTGCAAATCCTGTCATGCATGAAAGCGTCTCGGTACCAGCGTGGCAATGAGCGGGGGCCTCGACCTGAATTTCAACCAGAGGTCCTAGAGCAGCGCGCCATTCACGCGGGGGATGAGGAGGAGGGCCAGGCGGCGCAGCGCGCGCGTCAGGTAAAAGAGGAATGGGAAGGGACATGACAAACATTGAAGTCGCCTGCGACAGAGGCGAGCCTCTCGTGCGGGCTCTCTCGGCTGCAGGCGCACTCGGCTGAGATCTTATGAGAAACAAGGCGTCTCTCCTGCGCGTTTAGATCATGATTGTGAAACCGAAGATCCTTTGCCGAACCTCATGCCTCTGGAAAATGGGGAAGACAGTAGCTGCACCACCTGCACGCAAAGCGGCAGGTGAGTCAGGGGTGACAGAGGACGAGGTAAACTGGAAGGAGAGACGCAACGTGGAACGCAAACCCTTACGATCACGAGTGGTAGCGTGCGTTTCCGGAACAGCAAATATCGCACCAAGCTGCAACACGTCGGCAAAACATGTCTGCTTTCCCGTGCGGAGCGACGGCTTGTGCTGCACCAGGACGTTGGCGTTCCACGTCGCCACGCGCGCAGGCAGAGAGGGCGATTCTTCCCGCTCCACGAGGCATGCGCAGTGCTAAACACACCACTCAGAGTCATCATCGCCCCCAGCGGGGGCTCCTGTGATGGCGCGGCGCAGCCCTTCCACGTCAAAGCCGAGGTCGGTGAGGTCACGGTTCTTCTACCGCAAGCCAGGGAGGTCGCTGTACTTCGGCGTGATCTCGAGCAGCTCCTTCCATTGTTTTTAGAGGATTCCACGCTCACGGTTGATGAAGATCTTGCGGTCGGGATACGCTTCATTGAACACCATCTTCGCTTTATTACATGCCATCTCGCGTTTGATCTGGCACGGGGGCTTGTCCGGCCAAGCAAAGACTTCAGCACGCTGCCAATCGAGAGTAGCCATCCACAACTTGTTCCAATATCCACCAGCTGCAGACGGACGGAGGAGGCCCAGCGACTGGTTGACGAGTCTGCTCGCGCAGTTCCGTAACACCCTTGAACTTAAGAAGGAAGCGCTTGCTCGACGGCTCACCCTGTACTTCCCGCTGGTTCTCTGCAGCGTCAATCTGCACAGGCCAATGCTTGCACATGTCCTGGATGCACGTTTTCGGGACCATCGAACCGGAACGCAACACGATGATGGTGGGGTCAAGGTCGCGATCGGAATTCGTGCCAACCACCGTAAGGGGAGTCGTGGGGGCCGCGCTCCGCGCGATGCCGAGCTCGGTCTTGAGCATCTTGATCTCGGACATGACCTGCTCGAACTGCACGGTGTGCTGGTTGACGGTCGCCTCCAGAGGGGCGAGACGCTTCTCTACCTGCGTAGACATAACAGAACACGACGTAGTGACTGTCGTAGTCGTCGTCACCAAGTGGGCATTGACGCTCCCTTGCACATTCTTGAGCTCCGTGTTGAGGGAGACACGCATCTGGCCGATGTAGTTCTTGAGGTCGGACGCGCTGTCGCCACAGAGCTCAAATCCGAGGCCTGCTGCACTCCAGGGATCAGGGAAAGTGGGGTCGCCAGGGCGCTCATCAGCACCAGAAGCAACGCCACGCTAAGGAACCTGAGCTTGCGACTGCTGCTGTGATGGGAAGGTCGGAACCAGGTCGAGTTCAGCAGCCAGACTGAGCCGTTCATCTTCAGTCGTCGGGATCCCAGCCATTCCCTCGCGGCTATTCAGGTAGACGCACCCACATGGAGCGGGCAGAGAAACATATTCAGCGTGCGCGAGGGCTGTCCGTGAGGATCGGGAGCGGAAATGTGCGGCCCAACCGCAGCTATACAGATGGGGACGGATAGGTCAAGGCTAATCGCTGGTTCTCGGGTCCATGGCCATTCACAACGTTTAGCCTTGAACCACACTGGCAACGGAGATCAGATTCCTCCTCCTTTTCCTCCTGCTCCTCCTCCTCCTCCTCCTCTTCCTCCTCCTCTTCCTCCTCCTCTTCCTCCTCCTCTTCCTCCTCCTCCTCCTCCTCCTCCTCCTCCTCCTCCTCCTCCTCCTCCTCCCCGCTCGCTCCTGATCCTCGCTTCTCCTCGTCGCCGCCCTTGTTTTCCTCCCCCTTCTCCCGCCGCGATCGTCGTCCTCCTTCTCCTCGATCGCTCCTCGCTCGCTCCTCATCCCCGCTCCTCCTTGTCGCCGCCCTTGTCCTCGTTCTCCTCCTCCTGTTCCCCCTTCTTCCTCCGCCTTTGTTTGACGCTGGGCAGACTTCTAGCAGCGGAGCTGAAGCGCTCATGCGGCACACGGTGGCAGAACAGAAACCACACAATCGCTGAGTCCAGAAATAAGCGGAATAGGAGGTGACGAGAGAAACGGGAAACAATGGATAGCCAGCGAGGGCAAAGACGACTACATCTGCAAGCGTAGGTTTTTGGACGCCAGCAATGGGTACGGAAAAAAAGGCACAATGCCCAACAACACATGTTGTCCCAAACCAATGGCGGCCGCTGTTGGGCAGGTGGCCTTCTGCTTCAAATGGGCACCGGCCGCGGCGGAGCGGACAGCGAGTCCTGTTCAAAATGGACAGGACGTGCTGCTGGGTACTGTACACATTATTTCCGTACCCATTTCGTTGGTGCCGATAGGCAAGGTACTCCCCATCCCCCCATATCCCGTCCCAACATAATCGCGAATCGCCCCCCCTCCCCTCAATTTGCAGCGCTGCGCCACCCAAGGCAGCTCAGGCGAATATGCCAGGGCCAATGAAACGATGTCCCCTCCGCCCTGCTCCTTCTCCTCCTCTCTCCCTCCTCTCCTGCTGCTCCTGCAGATGATTCGTCTGCGCCGACGCAGGCTGTCGATCCGCAGCGCTTTGCCGCTAGAGTAGATGGGCAAAAGCAGGCCCCCTCTTCGGCGAGGCGGCCTCAGAGACCATGCAGTGCACACGTGCGAAATCCATTTCTGCTATAAGAAATCTAGGCAGGAGGCGGAGGAGGAGGAGGAGGAGGAGGAGGAGGAGGATGAGGAATCTGGGGGCACATTCGACGCCGATCTTTGAGCTTCGTAAGGTGCTCACGAACTTCTTTTCGTCCCAATGGCCATCGGGGGATCAGACATTTCCGTGGGGCCCTTGCTAGCAGACCGATGTCTTATCTAGTGTACCGAGTGTACGACACATGCAATAGGGCTCCCAACTTCGCGCTTCGCGAAATGCGAATAGCTTCGCGCTCTCGCGCCGCCTCCCAAGGGAAAAGAGGAGGATGAGGATAGAAATCGCAGCCGAACCGCCAAGCGCGAATAACTTCGCGCCCTCGAGGGCGCCATTGGAGAGGAAGTGAAATGCTTGTGACCCGCATGGACACACAACGAACTCAACGTGCTGCGATTCTGAGAAGAAGTCCGAACTACGAGGGTGCGCCGCTGGATTTCCCCAAGGGGGGGTCCCCCCCTCCCCCCCCCTCCCCGATCCGTCGTCGGGGGCACCCCCCCTCCCCTCCTTTCCCGATCCGTCTTCGGGAACCCCCCCCTCCCCCCCTTTCCCCGATCCGTCGTCGGGTACCCCCCCCCCTGTCAAAAGGGGGGGGGACCGAACCCCCCTCCCCCCCTTCCCCCCTTTGGCCGCACCTTCCCCCGCCCCCCTTTCGCCACGCCGCTCCCTGACTCCAGAACCCGACCCCCGCCACCCCTACCCCTAGTCCTCAACCTAACCCAAACCCCTAATCCTACCCACAACCACTAGACCCAGCCCCACAGAGTACCCACTACTCATTAATCACTACCCACTACTGACTGCTCGCTATTCGCTACTCACTTCTCACTACTCCCTACTCACTACTCACTGTCCACTACTCACTACCCACCATCCACTACTCGCTACTCCCTACTCCCTACTCACTACTCCCTCCTCCCTACTCACTACCCACTCCTCACTAGTTAATTCTCACTACTCACTTAGCACTACTCACTCTCCCTACTCACTACTCACTAATTACTACTCATTAGCCACTACCCGCTATCCACTACTCACTACTCACTACTCATTGCCCACCAATCACTACTCACTACCCACTACCCGCTACTCGCTACTCCCTACACAATACTGACTACACAGTACTCAGTCTCCCGTACTCGCTACTCAATACTCACTACTCACTGCTCACTGCTCACTACTCCCTACTCACCAGTCACTATATAGCCTCTAGTCACTAGTCACAACTCACTTGTCACTAATCCGTACCCACTACCCACTATTCACTACTCACAAATCGCTACTCACTAACCACTATTCGCCACCCATTTCTTACTACTCACTACTCACTACTCGCTACTCCCCACTCGCTACTCACTAGTCACTACCCATCACCCACCAATGACTACTCTCTACTCACTACTCACTGCTCACTACGCCCTACTCGCTCCTCACTACTCACTACTCGCTACTCCCTACTCGCTACTCACAACTCACCACCCACTGCCACTACCCACTACTCTCTATTCATCACTACTCACTACTCACTACTCACTACGCAGTACGTACTACTCAGTACTCAGTACTCCTCACTACTCACTACGCACTACTCGCTACTCACTACGCACTACTCACTACTCACTACGCACTACGCACTACCCACTACTGACTACTCACTAAGCACTACTGACTACTCACTAAGCACTACTCGCCACCCACTACTCACTACCCACTACTCACTACCCACTACTCATTACTCCCTACTCCCTACTCAGTACTCACTACTCGCTACTCGCTACTCACTACTCACTACTCACTACTCGCAACTCACTACTCACTCATCAGTACACACTACTCACTATTCACTACTCACTACTCCCGACTCCCTACCCCCTACTCCCTACTCGCCACTCATTACCCACTAGTCACTCCCCGCTACTCACTACTCACTTCGCACTAACTCACTACCCACTACTCACCACTCCCTACTCCCAACTCCGTACTCCCTACACACCTTCTCCGGCGCAGAAAGGAGAAGCAAGAGAGGCCCCCCCTCCCTGGCTCCCTTTCCGGCGCAAAGGGGGGAAGGGGGGGGGTTCGAACCCCCTCCCCCCCCCTTTCCACGCCAAGGGGGGGAGGGGGGGGTGGTTCCGGACCCCCCCCCTTCAAGGGAGGGGGGGGGGGGTCGGGACCCCCCCTTCCCCCTTAAGGGACGGAGGGGTGGGGGGGTGGTTCCGGACCGCCCCCCCCCCCTTGAAGGGGGGGAGGGGGGAGGGGGGGGTTCTGGACCCCCCCCCCCTTTAGTGTATTCGGGAAGATCCACTGGCGCACTTTCCCGAACTACAGCCGTAATCATCAGGGCGGCACCGAAGCGGTGAGGCGGATGACATGCTGGTAGTGAAAACGGCGGCAGCGCAAGGCCCCTAAATCCGACGCCGTGACTCCCCAGACATCCTCCGATGAATTTTTCAATCCGCGGCCCCAGAGTTCCCGACCCATTCCGCGGGGGGTAACTTTTCGTCCCAAATATGTTTGTGATGGCCCCTGGGCCTCATGGTGCCCCTCAACGGCCGAAATCGAGAAACGACGCTGGGATCGGAAACATCATATCGTTGGACATCGGGGTCTTCCACAACGTGCCCCCCGTGTCCTCCCAATGGCACCTCATCGCGGATCGTTCTCTGACGGCCCCCTGGGGCCGCGAAAGCGGTGAACCCCGCCGCCGAAATCGACAACACAGGTGCCCAAACATGAGATTCCTTGAGCTTGTAGTGCGGAACCCCTGGAAGTAGAGGCCTCCCAGATAGGGTTCAAGCAGATAGGGTCGGAGGATCGCGCCGCATCACCAATACATCGCCAGTGTGTCGGCGATGAATCGGCGGTGTTTGCGACGCATCGGCGCCATCGGCATGGGAGAATCCTAGCTCCACATCGAGCCGCATCGTCGATGCATCGGCGATGCGGAGCGATCCTTCGACTGCTAGGACCCCACCTGTGCTGGGGCCCTCTTGGTCCGCCTTCGGGGTTGTCTTGGGAGCCTCTTCGTTCGGCCGTCTTGGAGCGAGGAGGAGGAGCGAGGAGGAGGAGGAGGAGGAGCGAGGAGAGAGGAGCGAGGAACGAGGAGGAGGAGGAGGAGGAGGAGGAGGAGGAGGAGGAGGAGGAGGAGGAGGAGGAGGAGGGAGGAGGAGGAGGAGGAGGAGGCCTGGATCCAAGCCCGACCCCTTCCCCAGGGCCGGCTTTGCACCCCGAGCCGCTCTTTACGCTCCCGGGGCCGGGCGAGGGCCCACTGTGGGGCCGAGACGGGCCAAGCACCTCCCGGCGTGCTCTGCCCCACGGCGTGTGGACACGTCTTCGGGCGCGGCCGGACCGGCCCCCACACAACCATCCCCCTTCCGTGACGTCCCCCTCGCCTTTCGAGCTCCCCTCCGGCCGCACAGACACACACACACAAACACAAACACAGAAACAGAAACAGAAACAGAACCACGAACACAAACACAAACACAAACAAACACAAACACAAGCACAAGCACAAACAAACACAAACACACTCACGCACACACGCACACACGCACACACGCACGCACGCACGCACGCACGCACGCACGCACGCACGCACGCACGCACGCACGCACACACACACACATGTGTGTACGCCTTGGGGCGAGGCGAGGGGGACGTCACGGAAGAGGATGGCTCGCAGGGTGTTGGTGAAGCTGCCCCTGATGTCTGGGGGCGCGCCCGCCGCGACTGTTCCACGACGCCAGGAGGCCTGGGCAGGACGAGCCGCTGGGCGCGGCCAGTGCCGGCCTCCCCCCCCCTGCGCTCCGCCGTGCCCGTACGCCCTCCCAGCGCCTCCGCACGGTGTGCTCCAGCCGGGGCAGCTTCGGAAGGAAGCCCCGGAGGCGCACCCGCCCTTCCGGCCCCCTGCCCTGGGGACGCCGTCGGGGGCCCCTCGGAATGTATCGGCGATGCGGCTCGACGTGGAGCCCGAGGTTCTCCACGCCGACGGCGCCGATGCATCGCCGACGCCGCCAGTGCTGCGCGATCCTCCGACCCCAGCTGCGCGGAGCCTGTTGGGGAAGCCTCTGAAAAAGAGGCGCACGCATTACCTCTTGGAACTCCGCGCCAATCTCCTCCTCCTCCTCCTCCTCCTCCTCCTCCTCCTCCGCCTCCGCCTCCGCCTCCGCCTCCGCCTCCGCCTCCTCCTCCTCCTCCTCCTCCTCCTCCTCCTCCTCCTCCTCCTCCTCCTCCTCCTCCTCCTCCTCCTCTATTGGGTCGGCGCTGTGCCCCCCGGGCGGCGCCTCGGGCGCCGGCGCCGCCC
Organism: Prorocentrum cordatum; assembly: GCA_963575745.1. Lineage (NCBI taxonomy): Eukaryota > Dinophyceae > Prorocentrales > Prorocentraceae > Prorocentrum > Prorocentrum cordatum. The sequence continues at coordinate 737,291 of CAUYUJ010001336.1, forward strand.
CAGGCGCGCTCCGCGCGCCGTGGATCGGGGGCCCCCGACGGTGCGGTGACGACGCCCCGTGGGGAGTGAGTCGGTGGGGGCTCGGGGTCACCGCACGGTCGTGGGGCCCGGGCCGTTCCCCGAGGAGGTCTCGGGCCTCGAAGGTCCCAACAACAACAACAACAACAACAACAACAACCACAACCACAACCACAACCACAACCACAACCACAACCACAACAACAACAACAACAACAACAACAACAACAACAACAACAACAACAACAACCACAACCACAACCACAACCACAACCACAACAACAACAACAACAACAACAACAACAACAACAACAACAACAACTGTGCGGAGGCGGACCGCGTTGTGAGGTCGCTGGGGGTTCCGAGGTCAGCGGTGCGCCATCACACGGCTCTGGACACCGACGAAGCCATGACGTGGACAACATCAGTCCGTGACATCTCGGGGTCTCCGCGATCTGGCGGAACTGGAGGATGTCTTGGACGCTGCCGCCGTTTCGGAGCGCTCTGGAACACTCTGAAATCTTTCTGGAACGCGCAAGAACTATTCATCCCAATCCTCGCCCCGCCCGATCACGACACGCCGAAAGAAACGAACGCCCGCCGCGATTTTTTCGCCACGGCTAAAGTCGGGAGTCCAGATTTCAGCAGGGACAGACCGTCCCGGCATTTCTATAGGCCTACCACGAAATGTTTATAGAACCCAGAAACGTTCTAGGAACATAAGCCCTGTTCTTAGAACATAAGCCCGACGTGGTAAAACACGACAGCCCGTCAGAAATGTTCTGAGAACATTTTGTTGGAACCGCAAAAGCTTCTTAGAACATTGTTTGGTGGGCCTATAGGCACGCCAGGACGCTTCGCCACTGCTTGACAGATGGCCTCCTCCAGAACTGGCGCCTGGACCTTTCCTATAAGGTGCGTCCTGCCCGTAATCTTGGGGCGGGTCCAGCGGCCAGCGCGCCAAGTGGCCCAACAAACCCCAACACGGACCCCAAACAACCACAAACCTCGATCCTCGCCCTATGGTCGAGATCTGGGTCCCCCCACCCATCCATGCTCGCGCAACACCAATTCCTCGGATACGTCTTGGAGCGCCACCTGGCCAGAATCTCAAGGCGAGCCCAACCGCGACGACGAGGACCCTCTCAGATAAGCCCCCAAAGAGCCAACAAAACGTCGTGGTGCACCTTTGCTAAAAGCAAAGCGAATTGAGACAACCGCAGCTCAAAAACGGCCCCCAAACCCCTACTGGAATCCAAACGCACCAGGTGTCCCAGCTGCGTCAGACCGTGGCGACGAACCATTGGGTTCCGACGTTGCGAACAAAGTACAGCATCGTGAACAATCACGACCGGATCCCTAGACCCAATCCTCTGCGGCATTTTCTCTCGCCGGATCGATATGTGATGGCCCCGGAGCCCGAAACCAAATGAAAACGACCGGTGTGAACAACACTGCATCGCCCGGGATCTCAAAGACTGCCGTTGCCTTACGTCGCCCTCCTCTGATCTGTTGGATCGCCGCGAGCGCTGGGGGGGCAGAGCGGCCCCGTCGGGCACGCGCTAACCCTTGTGCAAGGGCCGGCCGTCCCGGCAATCCCGTAGGCCTACCACGACATGTTCCCAGAAGCCCAAGATGCTCTGATAACAAGACAAACGAGGGCGTTCAACTAATCGCAAGGCAACTAATCGCAAACGGCCTCGATCCGCCATGGGGGATACACGAGACATTTCGCCGAAACAAACGTCAGAGCGAGGGGTCAAACGGTCATTCACTGTCCCTGGGTGCGTGGCTGAAGTGGGATTCCGCGGTGCGGATTATTGTTGTTGTTGGTGTTGTTGTTGTTGTGTTTGTTGTTGGTGTTTGTTGTTTGTTGTTTGTTGTTTGTTGTTTGTTGCTTGTTGTGTGTTCTGTGTTGTGTGTTGTGTGTTGTGTGTTGTGTGTTGTTTGTTGTTTGTTGTCGTTGTCGTTGTCGTTGTCGTTGTCGTTGTTGTTGTTGTTGTTGTTGAACATTATTTATTCTAAAGAATAATTATTGTTGGGCCCCCTGGTGCGCGCCCCCCCTGCGCCGCCTAGGCCGCAGCTACATTTTCATCATTTTCGTGAGGAAGCCTCAGAAAAGAGGGTGTGTACAGGATCCGGTTGTTTTGTTGTAATCCGCTTTCCCTTGCAAAAAACAATAGAAAATGACATTTCTTGTTCTAATATAATCAAATTTCAAGAATCCCTTGCAAAAAATAAGGTAAAGTGGACATTCGCGCGCGCAAGACGAAATCCTTCCAAAACCTTAGTGTTCGCAGCGATTTTAACATAAAAACATCAAAAAACCAATGGTTTTTCAACAAAAAAATGTCAAAATCTCATCCCGCGCGCTCTTGCGGATTCGTAGGAAACCCAACACTTTTTAAACATTTCTGTCAAACGGGCTTTTGCGAGCAACTTTTTCGAACTTCTGCGACAACGGTTGCGCACCTGCCAGGGCCATCATCCCTGTCAAATAATACCATGCGGGACACATTCGTTTTTTCTTCGCGCGCGCACGCCGTCGTCGTCGGCCGCGGGGCCCTGAATAGTAGCCACGGTCGTCCGCATGCCACGAAGTGAAGTGTCCGAACGTCATAGGGCGGGAAGCTGGGTGTGGGTGGTGGCGAAGAGTCGTTTGGAAATTTGGTAGAGCTTGAACCGGCCCCCCCACAAAGTGGGGGTATTGCCCGCCTCCTATGAAAACCCTGGCACTGGTGAGAACGGAGTGTCCCCACGTGCTAGTAATTGTTGTTGTTGTTGTTGCTGTTGTTGTTGTTGTTTGTTGTCGCCGTCCAACCCGCAACCCGCCCCGCGACCCACCCCGCGACCCACCCCGCGACCCACCCCGCAACCCACCCGAGACCCACCCGCGACCCACCCGCGACCCACCCCGCGACCCACCCCGCGACCCACCCCGCGACCCACCCCGCGACCCACCCGCGACCCACCCGCGACCCACCCGCGACCCACCCCGACGACCCACCCCGCGACCCACCCGCGACCCACCCGCGACCCCCGCGACCCACCCCGCGACCCGCCCGCGGCCCACCCCGCGACCCACCCGCGACCCACCCGACCCACCCGCGACCCACCCGCGACCCACCCGCGACCCACCCGCGACCCACCCCGCGACCCGCGACCCACCTTCGACTCAAACCACGTTCAAGGTATAAAACACCATTTTCGGCGCCCGCGGTCGTGTTTTTTTTTTTTTTTTTTTTTTTTTTTTTTTTGTTTTGTTTTTTTGTTTTTTTGGGTGTTTTTTTTTTTTTGTATTTTTGTTTCTCTTTTTGTTTGGGGGGAGTGTTGCATTCCTTCCAGGTGGAGAGCCCGCGACCCACCCCGCGACCAAAACCGCGTTCAAGGTACAAACCACATTTTTCGGCGCCTGCGGCGGGCATCTTTGCATTCGTTTCAGGTGGAGAGCCCGCGGCCCACCCGCGACCACGTTCAGGTTACAAACCAAATAGTTCGGCGCTTGCGGCGGGAGGAGGGGGAGGACGGGGATGATGATGATGATGATGATGATGATGATGATGATGATGGACGACAATGGGAGGATGCTGATGATGGAGGCAGGTGAGGGGGGGATGGCGACAATGGGAGGACGATGATGGAAGGACGAGGGGGGGAGAGGGAGGACGAGGAAGAAGAGGAGGAGGACGAGGTGGAGGAGGAGGATGACGATGACGATGAGGACGAGGACGAGGAAGAGGAGGATAAAGAGGAGGAGGAGGAGGAGGAGGAGGAGGAGGAGGAGGAGGAGAGCACCATCGACAGGGAAGGTGGGGGCCACGAGGTCCGCCGGCTCGACGACGCCCGCGTCGCCCGCGCCCGCCCCCTCACTCTTATCCACAATTGCGGGGTGCTGCGTATGCGTTTTTTTTTTTCTTTTCTTTTTTCTGACGTTTGCGAGTGCGCGCCTTGCGAGTAGTGCAGCACGTTCGGTGACAAAATCCATGTTCTTATAACATAGACCCGATGTGTTTAAACAAGGCGGTCCCAGCGGTACATGTTATAATAACATGTCGTGCAGACAAGAAAATCTCAAAACATTCTTTGGTTGGCCTATAGGCAAGCCGGGACGCGTCGCCACTCCTCGAAACCCGACGGTCCGCGCCGATCCGGGTCGGCCAGGGCTCTGTGGCGAAGCCCCGGCAGCCGCTCGGGAGCCCACAAGCCCTGGGCCAGCGGAGGGCGGACAGAACACCTGGGCGACACAGCCCGAAGGGAGGTGCCCAAGGTGCCTGCTCGAATTCACATGCAAGCGGGCCTCGCAACAGGAAATGGCAGCACAGACGCGCCCCCGGCGTCACATCTGCGCCGCCGTTGCGAACTGCCTCCAGATGCCACCCCGAGACACGGCCACTGGCACCACCCCCACTTGGCCGCCGGCCTCAAGCAGCGGAGACCCGGCAGCCGCTCGGGAGCTCACAAGCCCGGGCCAGCGGAGGGGGGTACAGGGGGGAATCGGCCCGCACGTGGCTGCCAAGCACTGTTCCGCCAGAGGGGATCGGCGGACCCCCGTTCACGCGGACCCGCGGTCAGGTATCGGGGGCGACGACGGGGGCGACTAGCCCATGGGGAGAGCAATACATGTATCCAGGGGCGCCGAGGATCCGTGTCTTCGGCGAGGCTCCCCGGCGAAGGCGTGCAATGCCCGCCCCTGAGCTACTCGGCCCTATCGTCGCCTCCGATACGTGAGCCCCGACCCCCGACTGAGCGCCCCGCTCCCGGCCGTAGACTTCCACGCCGCTGTGGAAGATCCCCCCGAGGAGCGCGTGGCCGCCAGCCGCCGCGGCCTGCGCGTGGCCCCGCCGCCCGTTTCCGCCGCAGCCTCCGTCGCGGCAGGCTGTACTGAATGGACGAATCCTTCTTGGCGGCGTGCAGAAGGGGGTATGGCTTGGCGTGTCGCGGCGGCGGCCTCGGCGACACGTTGTGCTTTGCGAGCGCACAGCATGTCGCCCCGCTCCGCGGGGTGGGAGGCCGGAAAAGGCTCGGGACGTGGACGCCTGGGGGCCGCGAAAAAGGTCAGCGTGCCGCGCCGAGGCGTGGTGGGTCAGAACCGGCGGAGCGACACGCCAACCATAAGTTCGCGATCGTATGCTCATGCAATCTTTTCGTTGGCGGCGCGCACAAGGGGGGTTATGGAGGAGGGGGGGAGCCTTCCGAGAAGGAAGCTGCTTCTAAGAAGCGTCATTGCACGTCTTTCTGCTCTGCGCCTTCTCCCCCCTCCCCCGCTTCCTCCTCTCCCCTCTTCCTCCCGGGCGGGACAGGAGCTGCTCGTGCGGCATTCCGCCGTGTGAGATGCATTCGTGCGCCTCGCCGCTGTCGTCCACGCACCGCCCAGGTGTCCGATGCGTTGTCCCGTCCATCCGTCCCAGGCAAAGCGACGGGGGCTCACCACTTCCTCGAGGAAGCGCCATCTCCTCGAGGGAGCAGGCCCCCCACAGCACTCCAACAGCCCTTCGAAACGGCCCGAGCCGTCCAAACGCCTCCGCGGGCTTCCATCCTGGAACCTCGATCCTCGGGAGGAACGGGTTACCCCCCTTTGTGGTGGCCCCCCCCCCACACACAGACAGTTGAGGAGCAGCCATGGCGCCGAGCGGGCGCAGGGATGAGCAGCGCACCAAGTGGTGCTGCAAGTGGTGCAGAGGACGCGACGGCAAGCCGATCGTCAACTACCCTGGCAAGTTGGCTTGTCACTCGTGTCATCTGCCCGAGTGTGTGGTATTTATGCGCAAGCCCGACCCAAAGAGGAGGGATCCTTCCACTCGTGGGCCCTAGTCTTAGATCGGGCATGCCCCCCTACAAGCGGATTTAGGACAGATTCAAAACAGACTCGGAAATACTCAAAAAGTGGCCCTCAACACTATTTTTTGACAGTTTTTGAATTTTCCTCCTGTAGAGGGACAGGCTCGACTTAACCCTAGTCGCCTGGGACCCCGCTTGGCACTGCCCGACCCTCGGTCCTTCGCCCTTTTGAGGACACAAGCCTCCGCACGTCGTGGAAGAAGACCCGTCGGCGGCGCGCCCAGGGGGGAAGGCAGACGGGACGGGCCTTCGCCTTCCTAGCAAGGCTCAGAAGGGCGCTGGCTTCGGCTGAGAAGCCCTCTGATCTGCAAAGACACAAGCCGCTTCTCAGAAGGCTGGAACGCTTCTGAGAAACCCCGCCGCCTTCCGACAAAGCCGGCCCCCTCTTCCACTTCATCTCCCGGGCGCGCCGCCAAATCAAGGCGAGTTCTTGTTCGCCGTGTTCGGCGTCTGCAAGCCGCTTCTGCCCCCAGACCGTGAAACAAAAGCTCGGGAAAAAAGGCCCTGGAGCCCAGCGCGAGGGTTCGGGATTTCTGGAACCAAGTTTTGAAACAAATCGCGACGTCAGATCTTTGTTTGCTGTGTTCAGCTCTCCTTGCTGAAGAACAATTCTCCGTATCCTAAGGATGGGGTTATTGTTATTCCCCATCTCCAAAGGATGAGATTATTAGTGTTACTCCGACCGCGCCGACTCCTCACCTCCTCCTCCTCCTCCTTCTCCTCCTCCTCATCCTCCTCTCTCGTATGGTGGTGCTGATAAGGATGATGAGGAGGCTGCTGAAACCAGCGATGAATGATGTCTGCGACAATGAGGAGGATGCAGTTGATGACGACAATGATGATGATGATGATGATGATGATGCTGCTGCTGCTGCTGCTGCTGATGATGATGATGATGCTGGCGATGCTGATGATGATGATGATGATGGCGATGCTGATGATTGTGCTGATTAGGTCAGTGAAGAACCTGTTACTAACGATACATGGTAATGACGATGACAATGACGATGGGATGCCGATGACGATGATGCTGATGATGATTCTGATGATGCTGATGATGGTGATGGCGGTGATGGTGATGGTGATGGTGATGTTGGTGACGATGCCGATGGATATGATGATGAATGTGGAGATGAAGATGAATATGATGAATATGATGATGCAGATGATGATGATGATGATGATGATGATGATGATGATGATGATGATGCGGTTGATGTTGATGGTGATGATGATGATGATGCTGCTGATGCTTATGATATGATGCTGCTGCTGTTGATGATGATGCTGATGATGATGATGATGGTGGTGGTGATGATGATGATGATGATGATGATGATGATGATGCTGATGAGAATGATGACGACGACGATGATGATGCCTGACCCAACATCCTCAGCTTTCGGAGCAAATGTGGAGGATGTCTCGGGCGAGGCGGTGGTTATCGCACCCCGAGGGGAGGATGTCTCGAGCGGTTTGCTTGGTTTTGTGGCCAGACTCGTCTGCACCCAGAGCAGATTCTGAGGACGTCTGAAGACGCGCTTTCGGAGCAGATGTGGAGGATGCCACGGGCGAGGCGGTGATTTTCGCATCCCAGAGGGGCCCAGATTGCGAGGATGTCTCGAGCGGTGTGCTTGTGCTTGTGGCCCAGACTCGTCTGCGCCCAGAGCAGATGCCGAGGATGTTGCGGGCGAGGCGCTGGCTTTCGCATCCCAGAACGGGCAGAGTGCGAGGATGTCTCGGGCGGGTTGCTTGTTTTGGTACGGCAGGTTCGCGTCGTGCCGACCCCAGCGTTGGTCTTTGACACCGCAGGGATCGTTCAACCTTGAACGATCGGCCGCTGCCGCAACGTCCGATCGTTCAACATCGATCGATTCTGGGTCGCCGGCGGCGTTCAACCTTGAACGCCCGCGCTGGGGTCGCCGCTGGTCGACACGACGCAAACCTACCGTGGCCAGGCTCGTCCGCGTTCGGGTGGAAGCCTGTGCATGCTACAGATCTCCGTATAGATTTTGCTCATCCCCTGTGGCTCCCATCCTAGGTGCTTTGCGCGCGCTCCTACAGATCAGGCCTCTCCTAGGGCGCGAATATCTGGTGCTTTTTTTACAATGCTCATATATATATATGTATATACATTTATATATACATATATATGTATACATATATATATATATATATATATATATATATATATAAAGATATAGATTGCCCATCGTCTGTGGCTCCAATCCTAGGTGTTGTGTCCTAGCATCGGGCTGTCCTGAGGCACGAGCTCCTCACGAGGAGGCTCCAGGAAACCACAGGAAGCTCCATGGGGCCCCAGGAGGCCCCAGGAGGCCCCAGGATGCCCCGGGAGGCCCCAAGAGGCTCCAGGACGCCCCAGGAGGCCCCAGGAAACCCTAGGAGGCTCGAGGAGGCCCCAGGAGGCCCTAGGAGGTTCCAGGAAGCCCCAGGAGGCCCCAGGAAAACCCAGGAGGCCCGAGGAGGCCCCAGGAGGCCCCAAAAGGTTCGGTTCCAGGGGGCCCCAGGAAGCCTCAGGAGAGCCCTTGGTGGCCCCAGGAGGACACAGGAGTGGCTACAAGACTGGGTGTTCTACGTATGCTCCTATCGGCTGGGCTTCTCCGTGGGCACGAATCCTTGACTTACGTCTGTTCCTAGAGATTGCCCCTCTGCTGTGGCTCCCTCCTGCGTGTTGTTCGCATGTTCCTATAAATTTGGCCTCTCCTCGGGCACGTGCCCAATGTGCGTGTTCCAATGAAATGCCCCCCCCCCTCCTGGGGCTCGCACCATGGTTTTGTCAAACAACAAATTCCTGCTCAAATTGTGTTGTTGGCCACTCGGCTACAACCACACCGGCCTTCCTCATAATTTCATGGATCGCGCTCGCGCCCGAGACTTTATCGCCATTTTCGATCAAATCGTGCTCTCAGCCAGGGCCTTCTCACAATTTACTCAGGCGCTGTGCTCTCTCTTGACGTCCAGGCATCGCACACTCGCACACACGCACACGCACACAGCAGAGGGGAGAAGAGGAGGGGGGTAGGGAACCTGGTTGAACTTCCTCAGGAGGCCTCCCTTCGGCGTGACGTCGTAGACGTTCAGCAGCACGACTCCAGGGGCTGCCAAAGACCCCACCTCACAGGGGGTGCTTAGAACGGGAGGGAGGAGGAATCGAGTCGAATGGAAAGGGAAAGAACGTGAAAACTTCGGGCTGCACACAAACAATAGTCCCAACTGGCCTCAACAAGCCGGGCGAGTCGCCCGGCACATTCTCAACACCCTGACGCCGCCTCCGGCGGCGACCTGGGGGCCTTCCGCGTCCCAAGGCTGAGGTGTTGAGACCACCCCGGACTACTATTCGGGGGCAGGGCTACCCGGGGGGGCCGTCTGTGCGCAACCCGCAACCTTACCAGAGGTGAGCGAAGGGAGAAAGAGACGGGAGTGTGTGGACAAAGAACGGAGGACTGAATAACGCTTGATCCTCGGAGGTCGTTTTCGGCTGCTTCGGCGGGCCTCCCAGTTACGCCGTGCGATCCGACGATCGAGCCGATGTGTCGGGGCTTCCAGAAATATGCCACCCCAAGGTGGAACTGGCGTGGGTACTTGGCGGTACTTGGCCCCGGCGTGGGGTGCTCTCAAGTCAACAACAACAGCAACAACAGCAACAACAGCAACAACAGCAACAACAGCAACAACAGCAACAACAGCAACGACAGCAACGACAGCAACAACAGCAACAACAGCAACAACAACAACAACAACAATAACAACAACACCACCACCACCAACAACAACAACAACAACAACAACAACGCGCACTTGTGATACCCTCTGCTGCGCAGGCCGAGGCGCAGAAGCAGCAACCTTGCAATGATTGTCAAAGATACGGGCTGGCAACCCCAACGCACCATTAAACACCACTTGGTGATACCATTACCCCGATAGTGAGTTCGGCACCAACGGCGGGAGGTATTTGCCTGTCACACCGAACTTCACACTTCAATGATCAGTGCTGGCGCGCGGGTGCCCCACACTGTCCTGGGCGATGGAGGTGACAAAAGATGCAATCCTGGGGTATAGTTAACAAGCAAAAAAATGACATCCTCCCCCTATAACACACCATGCCAGGATTCCGAAGTAAGCCCACGGGCCCCGGAACGATCCACTACACATTCGTCCACGCAGTGGATGAGAGAAGGGGCAGCGCGCCCTGACGTCGACTAGACCAATCCTGAACATTCCAAAAGAGTTCTCGACAACCGAAAAAATATAAAAGATGGACCGTAAACGAAACAGGACTCGAAAGGAACGTATAGCACGCTTCCTGGCTATCATGAAGGGCCCCGTGAGGAACTTTCTCTGCACGAGATCTCGCCGGGGGGGTGGCAACCAAGAGAGGGGAACGAGAGGGGGAGCGACTGGGGGCGGGCACGGGATGGGGAACAAAAGGTGCTCGAGCGCACGGGAACTCCTGGGGACTGAGCCGAGTGTCGAGTAGGAGATCGACTACAGAAAAATTGCCCCCGAATTTGTTTGTTGCCAAGATCGCATAGCTACCGGACTTCGACGTGTGGGTTGCAGTTTCGACGAGCATTTTCGGTAACTCAATTCGGCAGTCGACCTGCTACTCGAGACAGGGGGGACGAGGGGGGAGCGACCAAGGGAACATCATGCGGAGGCAGTGCGGTGCTCAAGCGCACCTGGATGGGCAGCGACAGACCTCGAGGGGCCGACAAGGGCGGCCTTGGCAACGTTCGAGCGATGCCAAGGATCAGAGGGCGGATGGGGAAGGCGGGCAGCGCGAAGGCCAAGCAACTGCACCTGCACACGTTTTACGCCGCAGCACGGCAGAGGCAGCCCGCACGCGCGCTCGAGCGGCCGGGGGAGGGCAAGCGCTAATTGTCCAGCGGCAAGAGGGGAGGAGAAGGGCAACTGAACCTGCACACGCGTATCATGGACACTGTGCGTCGTTTGCGGTCGGGGCCTTTTGCATAGCGTGTCGGCAGCTGGTTCTGGCCCACCTCGCTCCGGCGCGACACGCTACGGCAGGTTCGTGTCGTGCCGACCCCAGCGTTGGTTTTTGACACCGCAGGGATCGTTCAACCTTGAACGATCGGCCGCTGCCGCAACGTCCGATCGTTCAACATCGATCGATTCTGGGTCGCCGGCGGCGTTCAACCTTGAACGCCCGCGCTGGGGTCGCCGCTGGTCGACACGACGCAAACCTAATCCGAAAGCCCTTATAACGGCGACGAGGCGACGATCGAAAGCAGTGCCCCGGCACTGCTTTGAACGCGTTCAAAGCAGTGCCCCGGCACTGCTTTGAACGTATGATATGATGATATGATGATGATTATGATTGATGATGATGATGATTTTTCCAGCGTACACTGTCCGCAACTGCGGCAATCAACATCATGCTCCACTTGCCCGCAACTGCGGCCATCACCAACGCTGCGCCTCGAAGCTCCACGGAGGGCGCTCGGCAGGTCGCCCGCTCGAGCCCCACTCGACTTCACGCTGAGGAGGCGAGCCCTCAGGGGCATTGTCCGCAACTGCGGCATGATCAGAGGGCCACCACTGCGCGCCATCAGCGCCCCATTCGCTCGAGCTCCAGTCCCACCAGGACCAGCCCTGCCATCTCGTGGCGGGACTGCGCGCCTCCCATGCGCCGCTGCCGCTGGCGTCCCAGGACCCAGCCGCCACTGCGGCACAAGAAGGGGTCGCATCGTCGCCGTTGGCAGCTTGCGGCGGTGGCGTGTTCCCAGCTCGCTCAGCCCCAGCGTCTCTCCCCGCAACTGCGGTTCCCATCTGGGGTCGGACGCCCTTCCCCGCAACTGCGGTGTCCGCGTAGCTGCCCTTCTTGCCGCCCTTCTTGCCGCCCTTCCTGCCGCCCTTCCTGCGTTCCAACCTCGCGGCGAGTCTTTCAGGTGACCTGCGGCACGTATTGTGCGTGAAAGCCACCAGAGGGAAGTGCGCTCCGTGCCTCGCCCTGCCGAAGGCGCCATGCCATATCTTGTCGTCGAGGTTGCCCTGCTTCACTCTGAAGGGATAGCGCACCCAATCGTCGCGTTCCCTGCGCGCCATCCTTTGCTCGAACTCCGCATCTGCGGTCAAGGATTCGCCAGATGGCGTCAGGAAGGCGCGCATCTTGTTTTCAACGGGCTCAGCCTTGGGCACGTAAGTCTGAAGCATCTTCCCAGGGCCATTCGTGTAGTCGAAGACAGGGAAAGACGGATCATGCTGGGTCGTCAAGAATCCGCCCTCACGGTCGTGCAGAACACTCAGGCCATGGTGAAGCTTGTACTGCCCAGGACAGTTTATGAACAAAATCGCCATGCTGTCTGCCCTGGGCTGGCCGCCTGCTGTCTTCCAGGGGGTCCACGCGGCGACGTCCACAGTCAGGCCGCAATTGCGGCACCAGGACACAAGCTGGAACATGCACATGTTGAAGTCCCCCATGCAGACCTTCACGTCCCATTCCCTGACGTAGGCGACGAACCAGTTGTAGAACTCATGGAGCTTCGTGACGCCCCAGTCTTGGTTGGCCAAGCTGTGGTGGACGTGCACCGCCATGACGTTGAAGGAGCCCCCCAAATGGGGCACGGCCTGGTCCAGGTGGACGCGCACCACCATCGCCCTGGAGTACTTGTTGTGCAGCTTTGGCGCAGGAGCCTCCGCAACTGCGGACTGTTTCTTCTTCTTCTTCGTTTTGGACTTCTCCTGCTTGTGGAAGAGTCTCGCAAAGTCTACGTGTTCAATGTGGCCGCCACTGCGGTCCCTCATGCCAACAAGGAGGGTCCCTGATGGCTCGCCGCCCTTAACGCACAGGTAGTTGTATTGAGTCCGACTCCGAAACCTATCGTCCGCAACTGCGGCTGCACTGTCCCTCGCGTCGTGCTCCCCACTGAGTACCGCGCAGGTCTCGTCGTCGCACTCGCAGAGGGCGATGATCTGGGCAGGGTTCGCGCGGAGCTGCGCCCACTCGTCCGCGCGTTGCGTGGGTCTAGCTGCAGTCCCTCCGAAGTTGGCCACGTAGAAGCCGACCCGTCCCGCTTCGAACTCCGTTTTCTCCTCCCATGCGTCGACAAGAGCTCTTTGTTTTTCCGACAGATTGCTTGTCTCGATGATGGGCACCCGTTTCCAGGTTCTCCGCGACGACAACACTCTCGGCATGTAGGAGTCATGTGCTGCCGCAACTGCGGCTCCCGCACCTCCCCGGGACTCAGCCTCGTCAGCGGAGGCAGCCGAGGACGCGACGGTGCTGTCGCCATCTTGCGTCCGCTGGTCGTCGTCATCATCCGCAACTGCGGCTTCCTCGTCTTTGCCTCCCTCCTCCTCCTCAGCGTTGTGGATGAACACCGTTCTGGCGAATCGAAGTCCACGGTCCATACTCCCTGAGGATGCGCTCGGGCGCGCGGGCGGCCACATGCTTGCGTCTTCGCGTGCGCCACCTCGAGCCACGGTGGCTACGGAAATGGATCGTGAATGGGCATGGGGTCGGATGGAGGGAGGAGACAAAGAGGATTCGAGGAGTGGCAGAAGGAGGGCGAGGACTCAAAGGAACCGAAAGAACAACAAATGGACTGGCGGAGAAGCAGAAGGAGGGCGACGATTGCAAGGGACTGTGAAAGGATTATTTTCACAGCAGCAGGAAGACCGCAACTGCGGTTTTGCCTCATCTCCTGCCCGCGCGGGAGCCGCTTGGAAAAACAACTTCCCTCTGGACTTCCTGTGGGTCCGCAACTGCGGCCTGCATCACGCTAGGGCTGGGATTACCAGCGCCATTTGCCCTCCCAGGGTTCTCACTGTTTCCGAATGCACGAACTGCGACAGCGCCGAACGGTTCCCAGACGCCGCGTCGTTCGCGACTTTTTGCAGCCACCCAGCAAACGTGAGCGGCCATTGCTCCTTGTGCTGCTTGCACATCTCCTCGTCCCAATGCGTCTTGAACCATGCCCACTCCCCCCTCTGCTCGTCTGAGAGGACGCCTTTTCCGCGAGCCAGGCGATCCAGAGCTGCCATCCTGTTTTTCTTGATCTTGAACTCCTCGGGATTCCACTGCGCTAGGGCGTGTTTGTTAGCCAAAGCCGTTTCCACCGCAACTGCGGCCTCCTTCTTTGCCCTCAAGGCGGCCTCGGCCTCTCGAATCTGCTTCTTGAGATCGTGCAACGCCTTCGTCCTGTCGTTCGCTTCCAGAGCCAGGCGCCGCTTTTTCGCCACCACTGCGGCTTCGTGGTCTCGCTGGGCAGTCAACGCTCGTAGGACCTCGTTGTCCTCCCGCGCCAGCTCTCTCAACCGCTTCTTTTGTTTGTGTTGTTGCTGTCGGCAATCCTGCGCTAGTTTCTCCATGCCCACTTGGCGCAGCATATCTTCCGCCTCGCGGAGCGTTTCTGCCAAGGACGTCGCCACTGCCACCTGCTCGGCCGCCTCTGCGTCGACCACGCAGTCCATGGATACCGAGGATCCTTGAGGCCCAGGTGCCGCAACTGCGGCATCGCACTGTTCCGCAAGAGCCTCGGCCCACGAGGCCTCCTCTTGCTCTTCGTCCTCCTCGTGCTCCTCGTGCACCTCCTCCTCCTCCTCCTCCCCGCCCTCCTCATCGCCCTCCTCGTGGCCTGGCTCCTGGCCTAGCGCTTCGTCGCCGAGCTTCTCCAACACGGAATCTGTGGCGTCGTGTTTCTCGTATTCGTGTATGAGACGCAGCACGTCATTGTAGGACCATTTCAAACGTTTCTGCTCGCATTCTTCCCTCACCTCCGCGACTGCGGTGTCCACTTTTGCTCGCAGCCCCCCTGCTTCCCAGAGTTCCGCCGCCTCTCGGCAAATCTCGAGATCTCCTGACTTGTCGAAGGGCGCTCGAATTCCCACTTTCAGGAAACCTTTCGCGGCGTCCAAGTGCAACTGCACATTCTCCAACACTGACAGCATCAAGTCGGCGCAATCGGAACGCCGCAACTGCGGCACGTGCTTCCCCAACGCCATTTGCTGCACCAGCGCTTTGGTCTCGAGGGCAATGTACCGGCGCTTCACGTGCTGGTTCAAGTCCGTGTCCACGGGCTGCGCAACTGCGGTCGTCCCCCCGCCGTGAATGATCAGCACGTAGCCGCGCTGCCAGGCGAGTCTCCGCACAGCGTCTGCTTTGTGCGGGGAATGGTCGTCGGCCATGAGGATGCGCCACTTTCCCCGCAACTGCGGGTCGTCGGGCCAGGCCCGCAAGTGCCGCTGCAAGAATGATACAACGTCGTCTGCGCGGTAGGACCCCTTCTCGGACGTCGCCGTGCTCACCCAAGACGGATAGCCGCGACTGCGGGCATGTGCGGCCAAGCCCTCAGCGATGACAGATCCCCCCTTGAACATTAGCTCCGCCGGCGGTGGTCCGCAACTGCGGATGTCCTCCGCGTCGCTCGACACCGTCAGGTTCGCTGTCCACCGAGCCCTGCTGTCGTCATGCGCCTCGACAAGCGGGACAATGCCACCCTTCACAGCCAAGGTCGGCTTCGAGGCCGACGACGACTCGTTGTGGTGAAAGGGCGACTGGTCCCAGTTCAGGATGTGCGGGTCGTACCCCAGAAGCTCCTCTGCAGCTGCGCGGACCCTGGCCACGTTCAAGATCATAGTCTCAAAACGAGATTGGAGCAACCATTTTGGCACCTTGTACTTGCGGTTCGGCTTCTTCATGCTCAGGCCGTAGGAGCGCCGCCACTTCACCCACCACCGAGGCCGCAACTGCGGCACCATCGGTTTGCCTCCCCGCTTCATTGTCTCCACGCAGTAGTCCGCGACGAGTTGCTTCGCCTTCGTAACCAGCAGGGATTGGGAGAACCTGGCCAACATCTTGGGCCTCTCCTCCGCAACTGCGGTTCGCTTGGCCACCGCCTTCCAGTCCACGGAGTACCTCATGTGGGACCACCACTCGTACAGAGCGGCTTCCAGCCATGGAGCCTTGTTCGGGCGCCCTTGGTTGCCCCGCGCGCGGCGTCGGCCATGCACGCCCGCCGTGCCATGTCCACCTTGTGTGCGCCAGTTTTGAAACCACTTGGAGACGGCCTGGCGCTGCTGGACGACCCCCATGCCCTTCGGCCACGTGAACCGCTCGCAAAAAGACGCGATTGAATTCCGTGGCAGAACGCCCTCGCCCATCCAACCACAACTGCGTGCGTGCGCCTCCAGGTCTTTGCAAACCAGTTCGCGGTCTCTGAGCATGTGCGGGCACACGCGCCGCTTCTGTTCCGCAACTTCGGGTTTTGGGCGTGCGCTGGCCAGTGCGTGCGCCCTGATCTGCTCCTCCTGCAACGCCTCGGGCATAGCCTCAGCCATGGCAAGCAATATACCCATGTCCTGCACGCCCGTCTGCCACTCTAACGCCGCCATGAGAGCGGGGCGTGGCGCGCTCGCCTCTCTCGGCGCCTCTGCTGGTTCGCCCTCGCCCTCGGAGTCGTGCAGGACCATGGGTCCAGCAGGGCCGCTGGCCCCGCAACTGCGGTACGCCCGCACCTCCTCCAAGGTTAGTTCCTGCGTGACAACGAGCATGTCGTGCAACCACGGTTCGTCCCAGCGGCGCACCCCGAAATCGTACAGTTCCTCCCGAAGCCATTTTCTCGGCATTTTGCGGTTTCTGCAACATCATCGCCATAAGGTCAATGCCGCAGTTTCCATCGCAAACAGTCCCTAGGACCCATTGTCCCAGAGGACCGTAGAACCTGTTCAACGCGTCCGCCCCCTCAGAGCACACGCCACCCACCGCAACTGCGGCCACCCAGTGGCGCACCTCATGGAGAGGGTTCTCGGGAGTCACGGGCCTGAGTTCCACCGTTGTCCATTCCCCGAACAGATCCTCAGCAGCGGCGAGTACGCACGCCACGCCGTCGACGGCGCATGGCTCAGTGCACTTCTCCTTTGCCCAAGGCATGTAGAAGTCAAGGAGGTCCTTGCGGTTCTCGCCTTCCCACACGTAAGGTTGACGCCCGAACCGCAAGGCAAACAGCATGAAAGCTGAATACCCTATGTAGGAATTCTCGGACAGAATCTGCCTCAGGAGAGCCATCACGCGGTCAGGCACCGTCGCCGCCACTGCGGCCTGGATCTTTGGCGCGTCTTCCACAGGTACACCTTTCTCTGGCGCCAGGGGTGGCGCCGCGACTCGTGGCCGCAAGGCGTCGCCAACAGGCGCCGCAACTCGTGCTGCAGCCTTTGGGTCTGGGCACGGGAAGAATGCGACCTGCGTCTTCGACCAGTTCTCTGGCAGCGGCCGCGCTGGTGGCAAGCGTGCTGGAAGTGGTGTGTCTTTGTCCGCTTCCACTCCCTCAGGAGCTTCAACCGCAATTGCGGTCTCCTGCGCAGCAGGCGGGTCTGGTGTTGCGTGCACTTGAGCTGGAGGAGCTGGAGGGACTGCTGCTGCGGGTGCTTCGGGCACAGGGGCTGCTGGAGGTTTGGGTTCTGCGGGTGCTTCTGGTGCTGGAGCTGCGTGTCCTTCTTGCGCAGGAGCTGCGAGTTCTGCTGGTGTTGCTGGTGCTATGTGTGCAGGGGCCGAGGGAGCCGCAACTGCGGTGCCGCCTGGAGCCGCAACTGCGGGTGGTGGCGTCGCGCCCGGTCGCCAAGCAGACGGCCGCAAATGAAAGCGAGGCGGCTCAGCAAGGCCGTACTGCGACGCGGGCCACTTCGCTAGGCACGGAAAATCCGCACATGCGTGCACCTTTATCTTCTTGGGGCACGGAACGCCGCTACTGCGGCTCAAGATGTTGGCGAGCCCAGTGGTGCCATACTTCGTTTTCCTCGGTGCGCAGCCGCTGTCGTAATGGAGCCACTCCACCTCGAAATGCGTTCCGTCCTCCTCGCCATACCATGTCCGCCCCACGGGAACATCCATGAGCGGTCGCGTGGCGAACGACTCGGGCCGGGCACTCGGCTGCGGGCTACAGAACTAGGAAGAGGGAGGGGAGGAGGGAGGAGCAACTGAAGACGATGCGGAGGGGCGAAGAAGGAGGTACATTTCAACAACGCCCGCGCGGAAGCCCCAATCATCGCGCGCACAGGGTTTCGATGCTTCACTCCATGCTTCTCTAAGAAAAACGCTCGCCCACACAAGTTGGCGCACTAAGGCGTGCACCCGTGGAACACCCTAAACCTTCCGCCTGCCTCCTCACACCGCCTCGCCCTCCGCGTGTTCACGCGCACCCAGCCACCCCGCAACTGCGGGCACTCAGTAGCCCCACCGCAACTGCGGCCCATACGGCTTCGGGCCTCAGTCGAACAGACTGGGGATTTGGAGCTCGAGGTAATCCAGAGCCGCTTGCTTGCGCTGGTGCTGCGTCATGCCCTCCCACTCGTAGTCGTAGCCCTTCACCGACTGCGCCGACTGCCACTTCTTCTTTGTAAGTTTCTTCACATCCATCTCGATCCTTTTGCCCTTGTTGGCACACTCTCGCGTGATGGTCGCGACCCAAGCGCCCTTGAAGTCCCAAACGACGGTGAAGCCAGAGCCGCTCCCCTGCGCCACGGGGGAGTCGACCTCCTTTTGCTTCGCCAGCGGGGTGGCAGGGTCAACCGCCGTTGCCCAGTCCCTGTCCGCCACTGCGGCCTCGTCCTTGTCGCCGTCGTCGATGTCGGGGACACCGCCGAGGCTCACGTCGTCCACGATCATGTCGATCAGCCACCCAAGGTCTGCAGCGTCCAGCCACAACGTCCTCCGCTTGAAGCTGGCCACCCGCACGTTTCGAACGGCCGTGTCGTGCGGAAACTTCATGGGGCTCTTTGCGGGCATCTGTACGGAGTGCACAGTGGCTATGGCCGACTCCACGGCCTCGCCCCTGGGCAGGCCAGTAGTCGCCGCACGCGTTCCAGTCTTCTGCTTCTTGGCGCTGGTCGGGGTCGCTGCCTGCTTCTTCGTGGCGTCCGTGGAGCTGACCAGGGCCGACATGGGGTCATCTGCTTCGTCCCCCGCGTCGCCGTCGCTCTCCTCGTCCGCAACTGCGGCGCCGCCCTGCTTCGCGAGTTCTTTCTTCAGCGCGTCCCAGGCCTTGGAGGCCTTCAAGGCCCCTGCGGTCGGTTTACCTTTGGCGCACACCTTGAGCAGCCAAGCCTTTTGCATGTTCACGTGCACGAAGCTTATCTCTCCGAGGGGCCCTGCGTGGAGCACCTTGACATCCTTTTCGGGGACGGGGGTGGTCTGCGCAAGCCAACCTCCACGGATGCACAAGACCTTCTCAACGCACACAGGGCTCCATTCGCTCGAAGTCGGCATGTGTGCTACTGCGCTGGACACAGCCGCAACTGCGGGCAAGGCGGAGGTGCGGGCAGTGGGGCCGCGCGCGGTTGAGCCAGATGGCGAGACGAACGCCTCCCTGGAGGGCCTCCCTCGGTCCCTGCGATCCTCGCGCCTCCCTGGAGGGCCTCCGCCCTCAGAATGCTTCAAAGCAGTGCCGGGGCACTGCTTTGAAGCACCTGGGTGCTTCAAAGCAGTGCCGCGGCACTGCTTTGAAGCATTCTGAGGGCGGAGGCCCTCCAGGGCCTCCGCCCTCAGCCCAGGGCCCTCCAGGCCCTCCAGGGCCTCCAGGGAGGCCCTCCAGGGCCTCCAGGGCCTCCAGGGAGGCCCTCCAGGGCCTCCAGGGCCCTCCAGGCCCTCCAGGGCGGAGGCCCTCCAGGGCCTCCAGGGAGGGAGGGAGGGAGTGAGGAAATGAGTAGTTTCGGCTTCCAACTTGGGAGGAAGGGGAGAAAGGAGGAGGAGAGAGGGAGGAAGTGGAGGAAGGGCGAGGGAGGAGAGGGAGAAGGGAGGGAGGAGGTCCGTTTCGAACCTCCGTGCTCGATCGTCAGCGGTCCGCTACTGCGGCATCAGCTAACAGAAGCAGTGACACTGCAAACTACACGAGCGCTCCGCAACAGCGGTCACGCGTGCGCCCCCCCCTTCGGCCTGTTGCCCGCAACTGCGGTCACGCGAGCAAGCCGCCCTGACTGCCGCCACTGCGGCTTCTTAATTAGAGCGACATCTTCCCGCTTTCGTCGAACCCTTTCTTCGATTTCTTCGGCGCGGGCTGGCCCGAAGGCTTCCCTTTGGCCCTCTTGGCCGCGTCCGTCTTCCACGTCTCCTCGGCCGCCTTCTTCTTCGGTGCGGTTTTGGGTCTCGCCTCCCACAGGAGCTCTTCTCCTTTCTTCACGGCCGTGGTATTCACCAGCACAGGGACATTCACGGCGAGCACGACCCCGCCTGTCCCAGGCACGCACACCGCCAATTCTTTCGTCTCCAGCTCCATGTTGATGCGCGCAACTGCGCTTTCATTACGGCTGTTTCTCTGCTGGATCTCCTGTTCCGTGACTCTGTTGACTGCCCAGAAGACGTGCATTGTCTCTTGCGCATCCCACTTCCATGCTCTCAACCGCACATCGTGGTCAGCCACGTCGGCGGGCGTCTTGTCCGCAGGCGGCTTGAACTCGGGGTGCAAGTAGAAGGTCGTGGGCGTGGCCCCATTTGGATCTCCTTTCACCCAGACTTGCACGGCCACCCTCTCGGGGTGCGTGCTTGCGGCGTGCACCTTGGATGCCTTTGGGACGCACGGCCACAACTCGATGCATTTTTCGTCGTTTGCAGCGGTTGCCTTGACGGTGCGTTTCTCTGTGTCAGCGTCTTGCAACACCTCTACTTGCGCTTCCGCAACTGCGGACATGTGGCGCGCCCAAAGGCACAGCAACACTGCGCTGACCAAAGCAGGCTCCCGCCCCAGCTCCTTCGCTGCCGCTGAACGCCTCCATTCGGCGATTGGCAAAGGGAAGGATCCGCGTGGAATGGCCGTCGTGTCCCTGCTGCGCTGGTGGTTCGCTGGTAATTGCGTCGCGGGGTCAAAGGAAATGACCGTCGGCATCAACTCGTGCCCCTCTGCGGAAGCCTTTGTCTTCCCCGCCACTGCGGGCTCATTCGGTTCTGGGCGCGGCAACGCGTTGAAATCGAACCAATCGGGCTTCCCGCCTCCGACTCCCACTTCGCCGAGGGCCTTCTCAAGGGCGTCCCGATTGGACTTCGGCTCCACCTTCCCCGTGGCCTCCGCGCAAGCGCGGAGGAGCGCCTGACGATGTCCTGGGATACTTCGTTCCTTGACGTGGGTGTCCTTCAGGTACTGCATGAAGCCGTCTGCGGTCAGTATGCACAGGTTCGCCTTGAACTCGATCGCCTTCTCAGGGCCCATGCCGTCGATGGCCTTGCTCAGCGTGAACAAGTACAAACGGAGAGCCGAGTTCATGTCGATGAGGAAGTCTCGGAACTCCTTCTTCTTCCACGATTGTTCTGGGTCAGGGCACCACACAGGAGTGTCAACGCCCCTCTTCCTCGCAGGCGCGTTCCTGTAGCATCGCATCACCACGGCAACCTTGACCCACGGCACTTCGTCGGGAAGCTCGCTGGCTGCCCCGAAGGCACCGAGCCGAAGGGCCCTTCTCCTGGAGTTCACGTAGACCTCGCAGAACTGGAGCAGCAAGGGGATGAACTGCGCTTTCGTGCTCCCGAGCCCAACAACGAACGAGAACAGCTCAATGAAGTCTGGGTCCTGAACGACTCGATCGAGTTCGTGCATGACGGAGAGCTTGACCTTGTCAAAGGCAACCTGATCCGCAACTGCGGCGTGCAGCTCCGCGTCAACAGCCTTGCACAGAACACGGAGCGCGGTGAGTTCAGTCGTTCGCAACGCAAAATCGGCTCCTTTATTGAGGGACTGGCTGATGAGCGAAGCACCAGTGGGTTCCTCGTCCATGATTTTCCAGCTAAGCACTTCCATGAGCATACCCCCCTGCACGAGTTTCTTAGCGACAGGGTCATGTTCCGCCACTGCGGCCATGTCGAGATTGCCGTCCTTATCGAGCACGCGCTTCAGCCTCGCGCTCTCGTCCTCCGTGAACTCCATGCCTTGGGGGATGGGCCACTTGGCTCCCAGGGCGCACGCCCGCAACACGAGGCACAAGTGGGAGTGCGAACACGTCCCATACGCAACGTCTGTTCCGCAACTGCGGTCGAAGCACGCAGCGAGGTGGCCGGTCGCTTTTTCCAGATTGTACTCTGTGTACGTCTGGAACTTCGGGTCCTCCTTTTTTCTCAGCACCAGCTCTTGTGCTGGGTACATCTGAACGCAGACACCTTCGTGGTCAGCTTCGGCTTGCGTGAATCCAGCCAGGAAGATTTTCACAGCGAGTTCCCGAACCCTTTCCTGCTGAGGGTAGTGCCCGCCTCGGTTGCCCGTGTGCGGGGCGAGCATGAGCACAGGGAGGCGCACCTTGTCCCCTGTCCTGAATCTAGACCTCAAGGCGTTGGCCCTCTGAAAGATCCCTTGCGTTCCGCCTGGAACTGCGGCTGTCTCGTCCGCCACTGCGGCTTTCTTGTCCGCCACTGCGGCATTATCTGTGCCGACGCTGTCGTTCATATCTGTGCCGACGCTGTCCGCCACTGCGGCCCGGAGCTCCGATATGGCGGACTATGGCACGACGTCCGTCGCTCAGGGTGGAGGCGTGTGTGCCAGGAGCCCAACGACCTGCTGAGCCGAATGCCTGCGGACGACTGAAGGCTCAGTTTTAATCCAAAATATCGGGCGAGAGCTTGGGGGGGGTGCAGGCTGGAGGAGGGAGGGGGGTGCAAGCTGGAGGAGGACGAGGAGGGGAAGGGGAAGGAGAGCTAGGACGGAGGTGGCGGGGGGATGCGGCCTGGAGGAGGACGAGGAGGGAGGAGGGAGGAGGGAGGAGGGAGGAGGGAGGAGGGAGGAGGGAGGAGGGACGACGACGACGACGACTGCTGACGACAGACGACAGACTTGACGACGACGACGACCGACGACGACTGCTGACGACAGACGACAGACGCGACGACGACGACGGCAGCGACGACGACGAGGACGGACGACGACGATGATGATGACCCAGCGCGCGCACACTTATTGCAAACTGCGGCTTCGCAACCGCGTGCTCTCCTATTATACGCAACCGCAACTGCGGCTTCGCAACCGCAACCCCGCAACTGCGGGCTATCCTACACCGCAACATGCACTCCATCGCTAATGGGATGCACTACGCAGGCAGCAGGCGCCCAGTAGTACCGAGCTCTGTTCCGCAACTGCGGCTCCTCGGTCTTGCCGCACTCACCGCTCGTCCGCAACTGCGGCAGATCGCGCCTCTTCGTGCTTCCGCTTGCTCGCCCGACTCTGGCGTCCGTGGCCGACGAAGACGACGTTTTGGTGGATGCCCTCGCACCAGTGCGTGCTGAAGGTCTTCTCGTTGAGCTCCTTCTGAATGACCTTGCCGATTGGGGGCAGCGCTGCCAAGCCGAGCTTTCTTCTGACTCCGCTACTGCGGTCAGGGTCATCCTCCCACTTGGGCATGTACTTCGCTGGGACCCAGCGCCGAGAGATGATGGAGTCGCTTGTTCGATGCATCCAATCAGGGAGCCACTGGGGATCGTTCTTCGACGGCCTCCCTGCAGAATCCGTGTTGTAGTCCGCAATGCGCACGTCGCACGGGCCAATGGGGAGGACGTAATTCGGATGCATGACGCGTGTGCCCTCCACAAGGCCTCCGAACAGGGCGGGTCCAGCCCTGAGCACCACCCCCATCGGGCAGGTGTAGCTGGCTCCGCAACTGCGGCCAAATGCTTGGAGCTGCTCAGGCGGGATGTCAAACAGGCCGCACAAGAACCGCACATCATTTTTATGGATGGAAGCAACCGCGTCCTTGAAGAAACTTGGATGCCACGCTGTTTGTTCTGATTGCGTGATCTTCTGTTGGAGACGTTCGGTGACTGCGTGTCTGGACACGACGGCAAAACGGATCACCGCGGCAGGATTCATGTCGGAGCCCTTCAGGCGAAAGCGCAGGATCGTGACGGCGTGGGTGGCCCCAACAACATGACCCGCAACTGCGGTCTCTGCGATGATGTGCGGGCGCACGAGCACCACGCCCGTGTCTCTGAACAGGCCAACCGTCGTCCAGTAAGGCTCCGCGGTGTTGTTTTTCAAAGTGACAGCGTCTTCGACGGCAGTCCTGAGTCCAACGGGAACGTCGTAGCTGCAAGCGCCTTCGACGTTCCCCGTGCGGAACAGCTCGGGGTCCCATACGACGAAGACGACCGCCGCAGTTTGGTGCAAGATGCACCTGAAGACATCTTCCTTTGTTGCCACCTTCGTGATGACCACCACGTTGAACACCAAAGCGATGGTGGACGGAACCCGATTGCCGTCTGCTGTACGAAGGAATCCTTCGTTCCACTTGGGGCGTTCCCCAACGTAGTTTATCCCTGGAGGGGACCTGGTCCGCTGCTTCTTCCGCGGTGCTCCCGCATCTTCCCGCAACTGCGGTTCCGACGGAGGCCCCGCGCGACCCCGCGACTGCGGTTCTGACAGCGGCGAGCCTTCCGTGGGAGGCGGCCTTTTCCTCGGCCGCGAATCGGCCGAGGCGATTGTCTCGGCGGCTTTCTCCTGGGAGGCGGCCTCGTCTTCGGGTTGGGCGCCTCGTTTGGACTCGGCTGCGAGCAGCACGGCCGAGGGCGCGCTGCTCCCAGATGAGCCGCGCGCGGCACCTGGCTCGCCGGCCACCCCCGCAACTGCGGTCTCGGTGGCGGCTCCCGTCACTGCTGGTTGGTCCTGCTGCTTCGTCGGCGTCTGCGCCCGAGGCCCCCATTTTGCCTTGGGGGTCAAGTGCGCCCTGCGCAACTGCGCCTCTTCGCGCCTCCCACCAGCAGAGCTCCCACTCGCAGCGCTTATCGGCGGCGGCGGCCGATATTCCCGCGAGGAGCTAGACGACTGCGGGGAGGCCTCGCGCGGCGGTCGCTCGGGGCTTCCGCAACTGCGGTCCTCCGTCGGCTCCGCGACTGCGGCATCCGCGGCAGCCCCTTGCAGGCCGAACCTTTCCCGCAGTTGCTGCTTCAGCTCGGCGAACCGCTTGTCGACCTCGGCTTTGCGACCTGGGTCCATGGCGTGGCCGCGCGCGGCCCCCGTCCGACGGGGGAACTGCGGCCGGCTTGGGAGAGGAAGGACAACGAGGGAGACGGCGGGGATGAGGACGAGGAAGGCGAAGAGGAGGATGGAGAGGACGCGACGGAAGAGGATGGCGCGAAGAGCTCAGACGAGGGTGAAAGGAGCAAGGGGACTGCGACGAGGATGACGGGGCAGAAACGGAGGAGGAGGAATCAACAAAGTCCGCAACTGCGGCCCTCGGGGGGGACTGCGACGAGGACGACGGGAAATGACTCGGCCAACGGAGGCGGGCTACGGCCAACGGAAGGAACTGCGACGAGGAGGAAAGGCGGAGGGAGGAGACTGCGACGAGGACGACGGGGAAGGGGCGACGAGGACGACGAACAACTGCGGATCCATCTGTTTAAGTACCTGTCTCCGCAACTGCGGCCGCGCTAATTAACGTCACGAGTGCTTCAACGGAGGTGATGCGCGCCCGAAGCACCTAATTACAGCGGTCAGTCGTGGGAGCGCCGCAACTGCGGCCAAGCTGTATGAAGTCGCTAGAAGGCAGCGCCGCAACTGCGGCCGAAAGCGCGCATAGTGAGTCAAACGAGCGCGGCGTCACGCGATCGGTCCCCGCAACTGCGGTTCCATGGCTGCGCAATCCCGCAACTGCGGTGTCAAGGCTGCGCGGACCACCGCGGTTGCAGCTGCGCCCCCTTGCTCGCGTCGAACCGCCCAGGATTCGGATGGGCGTGCAGCATCTTCCAGAACGTGAACGTTCCGTGGCCATCGCTCTTGCCGAGACCTGCCCTCGGGCCCCGCACGGGATGCGAGTGCGGCTCCACCTCATACGCGTTGAACTTCGGGCTAGACCAGGATGGGTGGACGCGAATGCCCGAGCCGTCGTCGCGGATGAGGACGAAATCCCACTGGGGCAGAGGGATTCTTTGCGCCTGTCCTCTGTCCACCCCTTTCGTGTGCCTCATGTTGTCGAGACTGCTAGGGCACGGGCGGCACTCGCAGCGGACCAACCCGCGACTGCGGTCATTGTCAGGGCCGCACACGACGCGCAGCATTGTAGGTCCATCCATCTGCGCGACCATCTCCAGCCAAGACCACGGCACTTTGACAGTGTGGTCCCAGTCCCAATCCCTGTTGTCCTGCGCCTTCCCCTTTGCGCGGTACTTAAGGATCTTCGAAATTTCCTCCGCAACTGCGGTACCTCCGAAGACGGGCGTGCGGCTGCCGAAAGGGTTTTCTCGGTCTTCGTACTCGTCTCGGAACCACTTCAAGGCCGCGTTGTGCTGCTTATAATTGCCGTTCCAGTTCGCCCTGAAGTTCTCGAAGAATTCCAACTTGAAAATTGGCAGCGGCTCATTGCGCACAATTTGAAACAGCGCAACTGCGCCTTGTTCTTCGCGCCCTGGGGGAAGCAGGGGACCGCCTCCTTTGCCCGCCGCTGTTGCGGCCGCGGGCTCCGCGGCAGGAGAACCTGCCGAGGCACTCGAGCGGCCACCTTCCCATGCATTCCACCAGCCACCCTCGTCGTCCCACCAGCGGGCGCCCTCCATTCCCCAACCCTCGCATCCGTTGCCGCCCCATCCGCCGCCCTCCCATCCGCGACTGCGGTCACTTCCGTCGCCGCCATCCTGCGCTTTTCCTCTCCATCCGCCAAGAGAATCTCCGCCGCCCCAGCCGCCACTGCGGTCACCTCCGCCGCCGTATCCGCCACTGCGGCCGCCCCAACCCCCACTTGTTCCCCAACCGCCGCCGCTGCTCTTTGAAGAATCCGCAACTGCGGCCCGTGTTTCCTCTTCCGCTTTGTCATCCCACCCTGCACGCATCTCTGCCCCGACTGCAGGCCGCGGAGGCGGGCGCGAGCCCGCCCAACCGCCGTGAAACCTACCGTCGGCGCGGGCTTGAGCCGAACGTGCATGGAGGAGGAGGATGAGGAGGAGGAGGGTGAATGTGAGGAGGATGATGCGTTCCTGGGAGGTGTGCCTTCGCGTGCAACACAAGAGCCCTGAGAATTCCTGAGGCCCCTCCAACAGCCAAGGACGCGGATGACAAGAAAGTCGAGAAGATTGGGAACCGATTGAGGATTAAGAGGCGTGCGACGAAAGGGATGATGATGACGAAGAGGAAGATCAGTGAAGGGGAGGAGCGGACAGGAATTATGGAGGAGTGATAGCAGAGGAGGAAGAGGGGGAAGGGGGAGGAGGAGGAGGAGGAGGAGGAGGGAGAGGAAAAGGGGGAGGAGGAGGAGGAGGAAGAAGGGGAGGAGGAGGAGGAGGAGGAGGAGGAGGAGGAGGAAGAGGAGGAGGAGGAGGAGGAGGAGGAGGAAGAGGAGGAGGACGACGACGACGAGGAGGAGGAGGAGGAGGAGAGGGAGAAGGAGAACGGGGACAGGAGGACAAGGACGGAGAAATATAACAAATGAGGGGGAGGAGGCGGAGGAGGAGGAGGACGAGGAGGAGAAGCAGGAAGAGGAGGAGGAGAGGGGGGAGGAAGAGTGCGCGTGAGACTGGGAGAACGAGGTAATTAATTAGAGAGGGAACGGGGGAGGAGGGAGGACAAGGAAGAGCATACAGCGACGAGAAGAGGAGAAGGAACAGACGAAGGCTCCTGCTGATCGCATTTCCGCATCGTTCAAAGCAGTGCCGGGGCACTGCTTTGAACGACTGGTGATGTTCAAAGCAGTTCCCCGGCACTGTGTTCCATCGTCGCCGTTATAAGGGCTATCGGATTATCGTAGCGTGTCGGCAACTGGTCCTGGCCCACCTCGCTCCGGCGCGACACGCTACGGCAGGTTCGTGTCGTGCCGACCCCAGCGTTGGTTTTTGACACCGCAGGGATCGTTCAACCTTGAACGATCGGCCGCTGCCGCAACGTCCGATCGTTCAACATCGATCGATTCTGGGTCGCCGGCGGCGTTCAACCTTGAACGCCCGCGCTGGGGTCGCCGCTGGTCGACACGACGCAAACCTATCGTAGCGTGTCGGCAACTGGTCCTGGCCCACCTCGCTCCGGCGCGACACGATACGGCAGGTTCGTGTCGTGCCGACCCCAGCGTTGGTTTTTGACACCGCAGGGATCGTTCAACCTTGAACGATCGGCCGCTGCCGCAACGTCCGATCGTTCAACATCGATCGATTCTGGGTCGCCGGCGGCGTTCAACCTTGAACGCCCGCGCTGGGGTCGCCGCTGGTCGACACGACGCAAACCTATCGTAGCGTGTCGGCAACTGGTCCTGGCCCACCTCGCTCCGGCGCGACACGCTACGGCAGGTTCGTGTCGTGCCGACCCCAGCGTTGGTTTTTGACACCGCAGGGATCGTTCAACCTTGAACGATCGGCCGCTGCCGCAACGTCCGATCGTTCAACATCGATCGATTCTGGGTCGCCGGCGGCGTTCAACCTTGAACGCCCGCGCTGGGGTCGCCGCTGGTCGACACGACGCAAACCTATCGTAGCGTGTCGGCAACTGGTCCTGGCCCACCTCGCTCCGGCGCGACACGCTACGGCAGGTTCGTGTCGTGCCGACCCCAGCGTTGGTTTTTGACACCGCAGGGATCGTTCAACCTTGAACGATCGGCCGCTGCCGCAACGTCCGATCGTTCAACATCGATCGATTCTGGGTCGCCGGCGGCGTTCAACCTTGAACGCCCGCGCTGGGGTCGCCGCTGGTCGACACGACGCAAACCTATCGTAGCGTGTCGGCAACTGGTCCTGGCCCACCTCGCTCCGGCGCGACACGCTACGGCAGGTTCGTGTCGTGCCGACCCCAGCGTTGGTTTTTGACACCGCAGGGATCGTTCAACCTTGAACGATCGGCCGCTGCCGCAACGTCCGATCGTTCAACATCGATCGATTCTGGGTCGCCGGCGGCGTTCAACCTTGAACGCCCGCGCTGGGGTCGCCGCTGGTCGACACGACGCAAACCTATCGTAGCGTGTCGGCAACTGGTCCTGGCCCACCTCGCTCCGGCGCGACACGCCAACCACGCCCCGGCCCCCGAGCGTCAGCGCCCCGAGCTCCTCCCGGCCTCCCGTCGCGCGGAGCGGAGCGAGACGCCATCCGCTCGGAAGGCCTGGCGTGCCGCAGGGGCCGCCGCCGCGGCACGCTCGGCACACGTTACGTGCCTGGCCGTACGCAGTCCTCCTCTCTCCTCGACCCTTCCGGCTCCAACCCCCCCCCCTCTCCAGCCCAACCCCCGCCACCTGCTGCTCGCTGGCCAGCGCGGCGGGTCCTGGGCGAGCTCGCGAGCGCAGAAGGCCTCCTCCTCCACCTCCGCCTCCTCACCCGCCCCCTCCTCCGGTCTCGGTGCTCCGTGGCTCCCACTGCTCCTCCTGCTGCTCCTGCTCCTGCTCCTGCTTCCTTTCTTCCTGCCTCTGCTGCTCCACCCCTCCCCTCCTCCTCGCCCGTGCCTCCCTCCTCCCTGAGCTCCGTGCGCGAGCGGCCCGCCATTTCATTTGTGGCCCAGGTCCGCCTTTGCGCAGCAGCCTTCTGCTTGCGCGTGTTGGCGCCCCGCCATGGCCCTGGCCTTCCGCGAGTTCGTGTCCATGGTCATGGGCGTGTGCACCATCGTCGCGGCGCTGTGGAACCCGATGGTTCCAGCATTCCTGCCGTCGACCGTTGAGGATTCCGACTCGCGCGATTACGTCTACGCGCATAGGTCCACGCCCATGGGCATCTTCAACACGGTCGTGGCGCAAATTGACATGGTGGTTTCAGCGCTTCTACAAGCGACAATAAAGGAGTTCGACGTGCGCACGAACGTCGAATACGCGCATTTGTCCACTACACTACCATAGGTGTGTACCAGACGATCGAGCTGCTGACAGACCCGTTGGTTCACCCAAATGTTCCATCGTACAGCAATCGGCAAGGAAGGTGTGGGACGCAAGCGAATCTCGCCGTCTACGGCCTTGTGTCCTTGACCATGGGCGTGTACCACACGGTGGAAGCGCTGGCACACCCCATGGTTCCAGCGTGCCCGCAACCGTCAGGGCGGGAGTGCGATGCGAGCGGGAACGTCTACGCACATACGTATGTCCATGACCATGGGCGTCGGCAACACTGTCGCAGGCCCAGCTGATCTTGACGTTGGGCAGCGCAGAGGCGCAGTTCGTAAGCCACGGCGAGTTATGATGCTGACTCGATGGGCGCAATTCTGGTGCACTCTCTTTCTTCTCACGCCTTCCCCCTTCTTGCCGCACCTACTGCGATCGCTGCGCTCAATGTTGTGCACAGCATGCGCTGTTGGGCATTTTTTGTCTGCACGCCCAAGCTCCCTTGTCGTGGGACGCCCCCGTACGCCTCTATCCAATCGTTCTGCCGCCTGACCTCTTCCAGCCTTTGCTCCTCCCAAGGACTTCTGGGCGTGTGCCCCAGACGCGGATAGTTGCCTCGCACGGCGCTTCGCACTTCTACTGTCCTCTGGCGAATAGCCTCTCGAGTTCGAGCTGTTTCGTGGCCCCTCCTGCAGCAGCGCATTGCTAATGCGCGCTCCGCTCCGGCTCTCCCTTTCGCCCCTGCTTCTTCTTTTCCCCTTGACCTGCGTTGGCGCCAGCCCGTTCGGGTCTTCGACTTTCCCTCGACTTTCAAGTCGTTGGTTGCACCCAGGTGTTGTGCGCTCCCTTCTAGCGATTCCCTACTTTGCGCAGGTGGTTATGACGAGATACAGCTGCCGCGTGCCCAGGCGTCTTCTGCAAGACTCTGCTGCTCCCGTCTCCGAGAACGGCACGTGCCCATTCCGACACTCGACGACGACCCTTTTGCCCCTCCCCGCTTCCCCCCTCTTCGTCCTCCTTCGTCGTTGTCCTCCCCCGTTTCCTCCTCCTCGCTCGCTCGCTCATGGCTGTAGGACGTCGTCGACGTGCAGCCACCTGTCCTGCCCCTCCACCTCGGCTGAGTGCCCGAGGTGGAGGGGGGGCGCATCCGGAAAAGGTGAAAAGGGAGAACGGTAGAGTAGAATGGGAAGCAGCAGCCGAACACTAATGGAGGGGGGGGGAGCGCCTGGCATTCCTCCTCCTCCTCCTCTTCCTCCTACCCCTCCTCCTATATCATCCGTCCTACTCTCCCTCCTCTGGCGCGTTTGTGTGTGTGTGTGTGTGTGTGTGTGTGTGTGTGTGTGTGTGTGTGTGTGTGTGTGTGTGTGTGGGGGCATGTTTGCACGCGTGCGTCCGTGCGTGCGTGTGCCTCGCCTGCCGTGCGCGTGCCCCGCATGCAGCGCGCTCGCTCACCGCCGTCGCCAGCGCGACGAACAAGTTGTGTGCGCCCCTCCGTTTGACCGCTGACTGGCCTCTTCAGCGGCATGGGAAAACAGAGAGAGAGAGAGAGAGACAGAGAGAAAGAGAACAAAAAAACAGAAACAGAGAGAAAGAAAGAGAGAGTGAGAGAGAGACAGAGAGAAAGAGAACAAAAAAACAGAAACAGAGAGAAAGAGAGAGAGAGAGAGAAAGAAACGAAGGATTGCAACAAAAACCCAGGATTGCAAAAAACATGTTTTTTTTGCAATCCTTCACCCAGGGTTTTTTTGCAATCCAGGGTTTTTTTGCAATCCTTCGAGAATGTGTGTGTGTGTGTGTGTGCTGCTCTGTTCCCGACTCCTGAACGGTCCGGCCGTGGGAGCGTTCTCCGCCTCCCGACTTCCCACGCCTCGACGCTGCTGCGCGCGGCCGCGGCGCCAAAGCGTGCGTGCGTGTCGCCCGCTCGAAGGATTGCAAAAAACCTTCGGGTGTTTGTTTGCAATCCTTCGTTTTTTTTTTTTTGCAATCCTGGGTTGTTTGCAATCCTTCGTTTTTTTTTTGCAATCCGGTGTTCCTTTTTGCTGATGTCTCTCTTCGAGGCCTCCATTAACGCCAGACTGCTGCTTTCGCTTCAAACTACCCGCGACGAGCTTATGCTCCTCGTGTTGTTCGGCCGCTGTACTTTGGCATGGCAGCGCCTGTCGCCTTTCACCACCAATCTGCACTCCCATGACTGGGCCCTTTCATCGTGGCGCGTTCGGTCAAATTCGTTCGCAGTTGGCATCTCCACCTGCCGACCGCGTCTGAGGTCCCTCTGCAGTGCCGACTTAAAAGAGTGTGTCGCCCGCGCTCGCTGCCGGCCCGTCGGCTGCCGGCCCGGCAGCTCCCTCTTACCGCGCCCGCGCAGGGCCATGCAGGGCCCCCACTGCGGACCTGATGGGCTGCCCTCGTGGCATCTGTCTGTGCGCCCTGCGTTGCTTACGGGTCACACCTCGCCCGGGCCATCGCGCACCTCGGGTGGTTCTGCAGCCCACCCATGGCGCAGGCCTTTGCGAACGGCTGGTGGCCCACCTGGGCGGCGGCGGCGCCTTGCGTCCGACGCAGCTACGGCAGGTTCGTGTCGTGCCGACCCCGGCGTGAGTTGCTGACACCGCGGGGACCGCTCAACCTTGAGCGATCGGACGTTTCCGAAATGTCGGATCGTTCAACAATGGGCCGATTCTGGTCCACGGGCGGCGTTCAATCTTGAGCGCCGCGCTGGGCTCGCCGCCGGTCGACACGACGCGAACCTTACTGTACCACTTACGGCCGGGCATTGCGCCCTTCTGCATGTTGGAGCGCGCACGCTCGGATCTACATTGTCTCAGTCCTCATGCTCACGTGCAGGCTCGCGGTGGTCAGTGGGAATGTTGCGTTCTCGCGGGCCCCTGCTCCCATCTCCGACCATCTCCGACCTCGCTGGGGCACTATTTGAATTGCGTGGTGCGGAGGGCGCCGCTGGATCTCCCCAAGGGGGGGGGGTTAGGACCCCCACCCTCACCCCCTTCCCCGATCCGTCGTCGGGCAAAACCCCCCCCTCCCCCCTTTCCACGACCCGTCGTCGGGGACCCCCCCCCCCCCTCCCCCCCTTTCAAAAGGGGGGGGGGTCCGAACCCCCCCACCCCTCCCCCCCTTTCGCCACGCCGCCCCCTGACGCCGAACCCAACCCCCGCCACCCCTACCCCTAGTCCTCACCCAAACCCAAACCCCGAATCCGAACCCTAACCACTAATCCCAGCCCCAAAGGGAGTCACGAGGGGCCCCCTACCCCCTAACTCCAGCCCCCTCCTCACTACCCCCTACTCACTACTCGCTATTCGCTACTCACGACTCACTACTCACTATCCACTACTCACTACCCACCACCCAGTACTCGCTACTCACTACTCCCTACTCACTACTCCCACCACCCTACTCACTACTCACTCCTCACCACCCACTACTCAATACTCACCACTCATTAAGCACTACTCACTACTCCCTATTCACTACTCAATAATCACTACTCATTACCCACTATCCACTACTCCTACTCACTACTAACTACCCATTGCCCACAAATCACTACTCACTACCCACTACTCGCTACTCGCTACTCCCTACACAATACTGGCTACACAGTACTCAGTACTCGCTACTCCCATACTCGCTACTCAATACTCACTATTTACCCCCCGCTACTCACTATTCTCATTACTTACTACTCCCACTCACTAGTCACTACATAGTCTCTAGTCACTAGTCACAACTCACTAGTCACTATTCACTACCCACTACTCACCAATCGCTACCCACTTCCCACTATTCGCTACCCCCTTCTTACTACTCACTGCTCACTACTCCCTACTCTACTCACTACCCACTGCCACTACCGACTATTTTCTATGCACTGTTCATCACTACTCACTACTCACTACGCACTACGTACTACTCAGTACTCAGTACTCACTACTCACTATTCACTACTCAATACTCACTACTCGCTACTCACTACTCACTACTCACTACTCACTACTCACTACGCACCACCCACAACTCACTACTCACTTATCACTGTTCGCCACCCATTACTCACTACCCACTACTCACTACCCAGTACTCATTACTCCCTACTCCGTACTCACTACTCGCTAATCGCTACTCACTACACACAACTCACTACTCGCCACTCACTACTCACTTATCACCACACACTAATTACTCACAGTTCACTACTCACTACTCCCCACTCCCTACTCCCTACTCCCTACTCGCCACTCACTACCCACTACTCATACTCACTACTCACTACGACTCACTACCCAATACTCACTACTCACTACGCACTAACTCACTACTCTCTACTTACCTCTCCCTACTCCCAACTCCGTACTCCCTACACGAGGGGGAGGGGGGTCCGAACCCCCCCCTTCCTTTCCAGCGCAAGGGGGGGGGGGGGGAGGGGGGGGGGGGTCCGGACCCCCCCCCCCCCTTGAAGGAGGGAGGAGGGCGGGGGGGTTCTGGAACCCCCCATCCTTTAGTGTATTCAGGGAGATCCACTGGCGCACTTTCCCCATGATCCACGCATCGGCACCTGTGTGTTGGGCGTGCGAGCGAGCGAGCGAGCGGCTGCATTCCGCCCAGGAGGGCGGCACCTGTGGGCGCGTGGCCCGGCGCAGCCAGCAAACGAAGGGAAAACAGAAGAGGACATCAACTGACTGAAATGCCTTGCGCGGGTCACTCACGGTCACCCCACCTCTTGCGGGGTCGCCCCGCCGGTCTCTGCGCGACAGTGCGGAAGAAGGGCTTCCAGTTCAACAACTTCGTGTTCCACTTGCCCCTCGTGTCGCTGGAGGTCGCAGTGGCAAACTTGTCTTTGCGCTCACTTTGAATAGCTGCCTAGTCCCGCCTCCCGAGATTCCGCATGTACCTCTCACACTCACGCGTTGACCGGACCACGTACTCCACCCATGTTTCCTGGCACCGCATGGGAACTTGAAACATTTTTCGCAGCATTTTCCCCCAAGTGGTCAGCAGCCTTCTCCGTGCGTCCTCCTTCATTGTCCAGGCGGCGGACCCGTACAAGGCATCAGGTGCGACCACCGTATCAGACAACTTGAGTCTCGACTTTCAAGCGTACCGTCTTGAATATTAGACGTACTTGAACTTGGCAAAAACTCTCCATGCCGACGCCATCCGATTGCAGAATTCAGCTTCGTGAAATTCTCCCAAACAGACAACACGCCCAAGATACTTTTCAGAACCAGACGGCGCAACAACCTCCACGGAAGCGTCTCCCACCTGTGTGTTGGGCGTGCGGGTGGTGCAATAGCCCATCGGTGCTCGTTCGCGACTCGACCACGGCAGCGACACGGCTGCCGCAGGCTCAGGCGTCGCTGGGGGTCCAATGATACCGCCTGTGTGCGTTTTTTTATACGACGACATGGGAGCTGTTACGGACGAAACTAGTTCCACAGGTGGGGTGTCCACGTGTGGCGGGTGCGACCGCATCAACAGCACCTAAGGCCCTGAATGGTACCGCCGTACCCGCTTAAAGACTGGATACATTCCTTGCTCGTCGCTGCAGTGTCGAGCTGCCTCTTGCCTGCTATGCCCTGTGTGCGTTCTGCTCGATCTCTTTTCCTTGCCGCTCCCTCCTGCCTGTGGCTCCCTCTCCGAAGGAGCGGCGGCAGAGCGGCCACGAGGCGCGCCGCCGGACCCGCGAGGAGGGAGGCGCGCTTCCGCCCCGGAGCTCCCGCAGAGGAGCTGCGGGTGTCGCGTCTGCCGCGTCCGTCGGTCTTATCGTGCCTGTCGGTCGTGTCCGTCCCGCGATCGGCGGCCTTGAAGGGGAACTGGGACACACAAATAAATACACACAAATAAAAATATCCCCCATATTTTCCTATATTTTCTGGGTTTTTGTCTTCCCCCCCCACTTCCAATATTTTCCCATATTTTCTGGGGAATCGAGGATTAATTGTGTCTGTGTGTTTCTTTTCCTCCTGAGGCCTGTCTTGCCATCTCGGACCCCGCTGCCGCTCTTCAGATTCGCAAGGGTTTCACCTCCTCCACCGGTCGCTGCGGGGCCTTCGCTGGTGTCGTCGCCCTTCCTGGCATGCCGTCCATCGGCGGCGCGCCCGGGAGGGAGGTGAGCAGGGGCCAGCATTCTCAGAAGGCGGCGGGGCTTCCCAGAAACCCTCGCGCATTCGGAGAAGCTTGCGCGTTTTCCGGGGAAAATTTCGAAAACTTCTCGAAAGGCCGGAGGCCTTCCGAGCCTTCTGAGAAAGCCCGCGCCCTCTGCCTTCCCCCTTCTGGGCTCGCCGCCGACTCCAGCTTCTCCCTGCTTCCGCCCCTCTCCCTCCCTGGCTGCGCCCCTGGATATTTTCGCCCGCCTCTTTTCACCCTGCACACGCCTGACCCCAAGTGCTCGGCGGTCGGCGACGTCTGACTTCAACCGGGGCCTCTGGCCTGGGTCATCCGTGGGCACTCTCCCGCACACGTGGTCACACTACTCTAACGCCAGCCCGCCTTAGCTCTGCTTGGCCCGCGGACTGCATTCACCCGCGTGCCGGCTGAGAACAAGGCGTGAGCGTGCGTGCCTCTGCGCGCGTAGCTGCGTGCCTACCGTCTTCCTCCAACTGAACGTCGCTTCTCGCTCCGCCCTCCTCGCCCCCGTCCTCGTCCTCGTCGTCGTCGTCGTCCTCCTCCCCCCTTCGGGTTCCTTCGGGTTCCAAGGCAGTGTGGAAGGCAGAAGCCGCGTGGAAGAAAACGTTGTGGAAGGCAGAAGCCGTGTGGAAGGCAGAAGCCGTGTGGACTTCGCTTCGCGTTCCTCCCTCCTCGTCCTCGTCCTCGTCCTCGTCGTCCTCCTCCCCCCTTCGGGTTCCTTCGGGTTCAAAGACAAAGGCTTACTGGGTGCAGGGCAGAAGCCGTGTGCAAACAAAAACACGAGCGAGCAGCGGGGCCCGCTTGTGTTGAAGTCGTCGTCCGAAGGGGCCCAAGGACACACAAATAAATAGACACAAATCCCAGGATTCCCCATATTCCCCCGTATTTTCTGGGTTTTTGTCCCCCCCACTTTCCATATTTTCCCAGATTTCCGGGGGAATCGACGATTCATTGTGTCTGTGTTTTTTCCCTCCTGATCGTCGTCGTACTCCTCCTCCTCCTCCTCCTCCTCCTCCTCCTCCCCGTCCGCCCCCCCCCGTGCCGCGCACATCCTCGCGAGGGAGACTGCGCCGCCAACACCTCGCCGAGCCGCACGGGCTCCGCCCGGGTCCAGGTACCCCCAGAGAGAGACGAAACGCCGAGGCGATCGCCCACTCCGTCGTCATCGTCGTCGTCGTCGCCGTCGTCGTCGTCGTCGTCGTCGTCGTCGTCGTCGTCGTGGTCGTCGTCGTGGTGGTCGCGATCGCCGGCCGTCGGTCGCCGAACCCCGCTGGTCGTCCGTCGTCGGTTTTCGGTCGTCCGTCGTGGTCGTCGTCGGTGGCGTCGTCGCCGTCGTCGTGCATGGGCGTCGGTCGTCATCACCACTTCCGCGCCTCATTCTCCTCCTCGTCCTCCTCCTCCTCCTCCTTCTCCTCGAAGAGGGAAGACCGGGGGGCGGGCGGGAGGAGGGAGCACGAGAGGGAAAGGAAGAGGGTGGGGATGACCTTAGAGGACGGCCATCCCCACGCCCATCCCCAGCCATCTATGCCATGACCGATTCCGCCAACTATGGAAACTGCGGCCTCGTCATCGTTCATGCCAGACTCGTCGCCATCAGCGCCCCCGGGTGAGGATCGACATTGGGCCGCCCTGGCCATCGGCCGAAGCAGCTGCAGGTGTAGGTTCAGGCTCGCTGTCTGTGTGGCATCGTCAGGACGCGTTGGGCGACCTGGGGTGCCGTTGGTTGTGGGAATAGGCTCGTCTCCGATCAAAGCCGGTGGCCTTGTGACCATTGCCCTGCATCGCATATCAATGGCAATCCACAGTGCCCGCTGCCAGCGCCCACGATCACAGCGCCAATGGGGTATGGCGGTCTCCTCGTAGTCGTAGGCGTTGGCCATCTCCATAGCACGCTCGATCAAATGATCGTCTTGGCAAACGTCGCTGTCCTGCTCCTCATCGCGTCGTAGCCGGTCTCACAGTATGCTCCACGTGGTCGTGCAAGCAAATTCCCCTGCTGGGCATTCCTCATTTCGATCCACTCCTGCGTCGCCGGGATCGTCTAGTCGTCGGAGTCATCGATCATGACGTTGTCGCCGCTGCCGACGATCCACTCCTGAAACGTCACCTCGATGTCATTGATCGCGTGGTGATGGATGAACTCGGCAGACATTCCATGGGCGTAAGACTGCAGCCCGCCGAAACCATCCATGATATTGCCGCAAGTGAAGCCAATGGACTCCATATTCTGAAATTCTTCGAGAAACAAATACTGTACAACGCCCTCGGCACTGGAACCAAAATTCGCATCGGCACCTCTTTCCGTAACCCTCACCTGGATATTCTCTGACGAAATGCCTGTCACTACAGAAATTATGGAAATTAAGGGCGCTACCGTCACATCCACGGGGGCTACGTGCCTTGTCTGCCTTCTCCCTTCCCAATCGTCCTACGACCTCTGGTGCCCTTTTCCCATAGAGAATGTTAACCAGCGTGGGCCCAAAACAATGTGTTTCTAGCAATGAGCAATGTCTGTGGCGCATAATCTGTGGTGCAGTCTGTTCGTGCGAGCGAATGTGGTGCAATCTGTGGCGCGATCTATGTGGTGCAATCCATGTGGCGCAATCTACGCGTTGCAATATATATATATATATATATATATATATATATATATATATGTGTGTGGTGCCTTTTATACGTTGTGCAATCTATGTGGTGCAATAAATGTTGTGCGATCTATGTGGAGCGGTTTCTGTTGTGCCATCTACGTGGTGTAACCAATGATGTGCAATCTACGTGTTGCAATGTTGCAATATGTGTTCTGCACTGTCTGCGGTACAATATATGTTGTACAAGATATGTATGCTGTGTAACACATGTGGTGCCATCTAT
Source organism: Prorocentrum cordatum (assembly GCA_963575745.1). Lineage (NCBI taxonomy): Eukaryota > Dinophyceae > Prorocentrales > Prorocentraceae > Prorocentrum > Prorocentrum cordatum. The sequence goes on from CAUYUJ010001336.1 coordinate 775,874, forward strand.
GGATTGGAACTAATTTCTGTTCGCAATGAATTGTCCACTCCACTGCTCGCGCAAACATCCCACCCACCCACCCGCAACTTGGTTTGCAAAATCTCTTAAGGCCGTGACGGTGGGTACCAAATGGCACTTGGCAACGACAGCGACGCCGACGACGACAGCGACAACGACGACGACGACGCCGACAACGACGACGACGACACCGACGACGTCTCCAACGACTTCGACGACGCCGACAACGATGACGACGACGAGGACGACACCGACGCGACGACGACGACGACGATGACAACGACGACGACGACGCCGACGACGACGACAACGACGACACCGACGACCACGACGACGACGTCAACGACGCCGACGACGACGACGACGGCGGCGACGACGACGACGCCGACGACGACGACGACGACGCCGACGCCGACGACGACGAAGACGACGACGACGTCGCCAACGAAGACGACGACGACGGAGGAGGGAGGACGACGACGGCGACAACGACGACAACGACGAGGGAGGAGGGAGGACGGCGACGACGCGAACGACGAAGAAGGAGGAAGGACGGCGACGCCGACGACGACAACGACGAGGGAGGAGAGAAAACGACGACGACGACAACGACGACGACGACGACGGCGACGAAATAGGAGGGACGACGACGAGACGCCGACGACGGACGACAACGACGACGAGGGAGGAGAAGGACGACCACGGCGACAACGACGACGGAAACGACCACGACGCCAAAGAGGACGACGACGACGAACACGAGGAAAAACAGAGGACGACGTAGGCGACGACGACGACGACGACGCGGGAGGAGGGAGGACGGCGACGACGACGACGACGACGACGACGCCGCAAGAGCGCGCGCGCACCCTTTTGTTGAAAATCCGTGTTGCGAAACCTTGTGTTTTTGTAGGTTTTTTGGGCGCACGATTTTAAAATCCTTCCGAAACCGATGGGTTTTGAAGGATTTCGGCATACGCGCGCGACGACGCGCGCGTCTGCACTTCGTCCAATTTTTTGCAGAGGATTCTCGCGACGGCACACGCGCAAGGGCGTTCGACAGATTTCGATATTCGCGCGCGCGACGCCCGTTTGGTAGCATGTTGTGAACATATTAAAAAACCTATGGTTTTCCCAAGATTTCGCAAGAGCTCGCGCGTAAGTTTTTTTAGCAAATCAGTGTTGCGAAACCCTGTGTTTATGCATGTTTTTTGGAAACTCGATTGCGAAATCCTTCCGGCACCGAAGGTTTTTGAAGGATTTCGGCATGCGCGCGCGACGACGCGCGCGTGTGCACTTCGTCCCATTGTTTGCAAGGGATTCGCGCAAAAAGTGTTATGTTAGAACAAAACATGCCACCGCATAATGCTTTTTACAAGGGAGCCGCAGGGGGGGGGGGCCCGGTTTGGCTGGGATGGTACGATTTCATATTTAGGATGGACGAGTGTGCCATATCTATATATGAAACCATAGTATCCCAAGGGGAACCGATAAGTCCGGGGGGGGGAGGGGGGGAGAATCTATCAATCTTCTAGAAAGGAGAATATAGTTTGTGCCATCGATATCGTGCAACGTATCTGGCGCAATGTAGGTGGTGCATTATGCGTGGTCCAACCTGTGCGATCTAATCTTTGCTGTGCAACACTTGTGGTGTGATCTGTGTTGTGCAATCCACGCGGTGCAATATGTGATGCACAATCTATGTGGTGCATTTATGTTGTGCAAACTTCGTGGTGCAATTGACGCGGCGCGACATTTGCAAAGCAAAATAATACAAAGCAAGGCAGAGCAATGCGAAGCAACGCAATGCAGAGGAACGCAAGGCAAAACAATACATGTGGTGCAATCTGACGGCGGCGACGAGCGGCGACGGGGCGGCGATGGCGACTACATAGTCGCCATAACGACCTTCAGTCCAAGACGACGAGCGGCCACGAAGCGGCGACGGGGCGGCGACGGTGGCGACGGGGCGGAGATGGCGGCGACATAGCCGCCAGACCGACCCACAAGTCCACATGCTTGTTCTAGAAGTAAGAGCCCCTAAGTGCAAGACTGTCTGGGAAATCTCCTCGTATTGATCGTATGTATTGATCCGTGCAACAGTCTCCGCCATCTCTTGCATTTGCCCTTTCCTCCAATCAGCCTCGCGGTCTTCCATGGTCTTCCGTCTCGCCCGTCGAACTGGCTGTCGTGTAAACCTCCACCTATGTTTTGCCTGTTGCCACCGCCAACGTACATGTGTTCCCTTCTGTTCGTCATTCTCCATAGTTTGAACGCCAGTCCAATCGAATGCCTCAGTGACGTTGGATGAGATAGTACCAGTGGCCGTCCCCGAATCGAACCCGGCATCGGTGGCACAATATCGGATGATGGGTTCTGCTCCGCCCCAGGGTGCGGTGAAGTACGTGTCGCGTTCCAGTGTTGCAGATCGGTATTCGTGTTTGGTGCCTGGGGTCGGCCAACAGAACGGTGTTCTCGCCACCTTCATCTGCCCAACAAACGCGACTCGGCTCGCTTCCAAGCGCCGACGTATCAGTAGCAAACGTACGTGTATGATCTGCATCATTGCTACCTCCACCTCCTCGTCCCTGTTCAATTTTGAGTTGATATTCCAAGGCGATCGCTCTGCGATGTCCTACAGACCGCATGCTGTCCAGCAACGATTCGAATCAACCTGTGTGCGTGGCATCTGGTGGCTGAATGGTTGAAGTAGCTGCGTTCCACGTTGGGCGCCAACGCCACGGGCGCGGGAAACTACCGCGGTCAGGAGTTGGAAATTGGGGATGTCAAATCCTGCCGATCGTACTTCCGTTCGTGCCATCTCGAACCTGGCTGGGGTTTCGTTGAGTCAGTCGTCGTGGGGCACGTGGAAGCCAACCAGTTGAGCACCTGAAGTGAGCAGACGCTCATCTTCAAGATGCTCAGATGTCATGCTCAATATGAACATGATGTACGCTACGGGGCCGGTGTGTGTTCCACGTATGTCCACACAGCATTTTACGATGTCAGGTGGTATGCGCATGCACCTATCCCTCGCAAGGCCCCCTAGCTTTCGTTGGAGGGCCACTGCCTCGTGTTGCGGGGTCATGTAAGAGTCAACCACGCATTTACCGCATAAGCAATTTCCCGAGAATTGATGTCACTCCCTCCACCACCACGATGCATGCACACTATGGCGGACCCAGTACACAGCCAGATGGTGGCATGAATGATCATCCCGGAGAATTAAAACTGTTCACGGTCTTGGTAAAACATCGTGGTTGTAGGCTTCGCACGCTTCCGTGCGGCATGCTTCCGTGCCTGTGTTGTCAGTCCATCTTTCGACGGATGGACAGCTTCGAAGTACTTCAGAACGGTAGTATAGATGGTACCCATGCTATTGGAAATACGTCGGACCTCTCGTGCAGGCTCTTGCTGATTCTGTTCGATTCCAAGCTCAGCTCGAAAGAAATAAAAAGGTGCGGGTAGGCTGTGGGCTCAGGGTTGTAGAAGACAACGGACGCGTAGATCGTGCCTCGGAGTATGAGGGTGAGAGCAAGAGCCAACCACACCAGAGTGCGGCCCGCTCGGCTACCAAATGGAAAGTAACGCCAAATAGTACATCGCAGCCAGCTACTTTGGTAGTGAGATGTGTGATGTGGAAGGGGCCTATGACAACAAAGGGGCACGCGTATGTATGTGTCCCTCTGGACACCTCCCTTCCAAGTCGGGTCGTATCGCGAACACGTATGACCAAGTCCAACGTCGTGGTCAAAACCAGCCCCACACGGCCCCCCCCACGGGCGCGAATAAGTTTCAACGATGAAGAACTCGAGTGTCTAGAGTTCTTATCCCAAACAATTCAAAACTGTTTAGTGTTGTTAAGGCTGGAAGATTTGGGATTTGTGGTTTGGGATTCGGGACCGGTCCTGTGGCAGAAAACGCGCCGCCCAAGCGACCAGGCCCCCCCTCGGAAAGCTAACGCGCGCTGCAGGGATGCATCGCGTATGCGTTGCGGTCGATTGCGAAGGGGGGCCCAACCCTGGCGCGCTCAGATGCGAGCGTTACCCCACGCCGAGAGCGCCGATGCGAGGCCGAACTCGCCCCCCCAGCAAAGCTTACCCCGCCCCCTCTGGGCCAACATCGCGAGCCACTCCGGCGAGGGGCCCCCTCTCTTCTGTGCAGCGGGGCTCTTGGAGCTGAATCGAGCCGTGGAGGTCCGGGGGCCCGAGCCATGGGCCATGGCAAGACCGCCAGCCGGGAAGAACACGCGGCGCCGGGATCTCAGTGTAACGAAGGATTGCAAGGATTGCAAAAAAAACCAAGGATTGCAAAAAAACCTTAGGTTTTGCAACAAAAACCTAGGTTTGCAATCCTTCGTTCAAGGGTTTTTTTGCAATCCTAGGTTTTTTTGCAATCCTTTGTTTTTTTGCAATCCTTCGCTTCCCGTCGCGTTTTGCTTCTCTGTTCACGGCGCGAGGATCGGGGAGACGTGAGACTCGGGTACGGGGGACTCAGGCTGGCCTGACGGGGGCCAGCATAAACATGAGGAGACCCAATCTGAAATTTGGCGCGGGCTCCCGCTGCAGACATCCCACGAAAACAGGGCAGTCAAAATCCAGGACGCGCTCGTCAAAAAAAACATCAACAAACCCGAGTTCCAGCCTACTCGAGTCTTACGTTTCCCCGAGAGGAGGTCCAAGGGTGTCGCCGCGCCGCCGATATTTGAGCCGGGACGGACCGTCCCGGCAGGCCTGCGACGGCATGTGCGTATAATCTGTGAACAGATGTTCTAAGAACGACAGCGAGGTTCTCAGACACTAGAGCCGATGTGTCAAAACAAGAATGCCTCAACCAAAGGAATGCTAGAATAGCACTTTTCATGCAAGCCGCAAGGGGTTATTAGAGACTTATTTGGTGGGCCCATACCTTGAGATCCGACGTCGCGGAAAAATGCAATAGCGACAAAATTACGACTGGAGCCCTGCACCCATAGTTCTGCGGCGTTTTTCGAGCTGGATCGATCTGTGATGGTCCCAGAGCCCGAAGTCAGACGAAAACGCCAGTGAACAATTCGCAGCGCCTGGAGCTCAGGGTAGGCAGGTCAAGACGCTTCGCCACTGCTTGGAGACACGGCACGAGCCGAAGATGCAAGCGAACCTACCTCGCTGTTGACCACCCTCGCTTCCAAACGGGAGCCCAGCAAAACGAAGATGCCCGTGGTGTGGCGCGCAAAGGTCAGGCTGCTTGACGAGGAGGCGCGTGGTATGATGTAGTTTCGCCTGGAAACGAAAGCGGGGTAGGTACGTATCCACTGAGGCTATGGTGTTCTGGTCATCCAGGACGGGGGACTGGACGAGAAAAGGGAGGACATAGAACCCCATGCCTCCGCCGACTCGATCTTTCGAGTCGCCGGCCACCGGACCTCTCGACCCCAGACCAGGGACTAGTTCCTCGCACCTCGGGTGCACATCAACGTGGGGGGAACAAATGTGGGGGCAATCGGGCCGCATTCAAGCGGCTCCCAAAAAAGCTCTGAATTGCATCCTCGCCCCAAGAAGCTGGTGGACAAGTGCGCATTTGCACAACGACGACGACGACGACGACGACGACGACGACGACCCCCTTCGATGACGACGACGACGCTCGAGGAGTGCAGGAGAAAAAGAGGCCTGTGCGTTTGGGCACGTTCGCGCCGTCACTGGAGGCCGCCCCTGTCAAGCTCTGACAAGGCAAGACAAGAAGGCCGTGCATCCATGAAGGACGCGTGGGCAAAAACACCTAACAAAACACGTTGCCCAAGTTGGCGCCTCTCGGAGGAGGAAGAGAGGGGAGGAGGACAAAAGGGGAGAACGGAGGAGTAATGCTAGCTACAGTCGGACTCGATTGGACAGGACACGCGAGAGGACACAAGACCCTTCCGAGGGCCACATTGCCACAGGAATGTAGGAAGCATGGGTCGCGAGACACAGGACACAAGGGTACCCTTGATTTGGCAGGGTCGATCTACTAATCTGGGCCGACTGTAAATGATAGCTAGATGCTTCACGTCTTGCGCGTTCGACCATGAACCTCTCGGCGGCCATCGGCAGTCTCGGGCCGTCCCTGGCGGCTGGATACCCGTCTTCATAGAAGAACGTATGGCGGCATAAACGTAATTTCTCGGGGGGGCGCTGAGGTCGGGCATGTCCTCCCACAGGCGGATTTTCGAGGAAACGCGACAAATAGTCAAACAATCATCAAACACAGCCAACAGAACACGACAAATCGTCACCAGACTATCCTTTTACCACACTTGAATACTCCTCCTGTAGAGGAACATGCCCGCCTTAAGGCTCCGTGCGGACTTCTTGGATCGGCGCTGGACCTCGCTCCCTTCGCGCGCGGAGCGCCGCTGGGAGGGCCCAGCGCCGATCCAAGGAATCCGCGCGGGCCTCCGAGAAATTACGCCTACAGTATGAGCTCGACCACAAGAAACCTTCCATAAGAAACCCGAACCTGAGACCCCAGGACGTCTATTGGTTTCTGGTGTGGGAACGTCCCGCTTTCCACAGCAAAACCATCGAAACCGAAGACACCAAGGGCTCCCTGGAGGCAAGCAGAGTGTTTGTTTGGCATGTGTTCCCACAATATGCAGTTGTTTGCTCATCGACGTCACCCACCGCAATGATACGCAATAGAAGTACCACAAGTTCCTTGGGAGGCCACCTAAGTCAGGCGGGCCCGACACACTAGGGATATGGAGTTTGTTGTTTTGCACATGTGTCAGACGAACCGACCCATTTGTTGAGGGAGATCTTCAAGCACGTAGACCTAAGCTAGGCCACGAACTGACTTTGCTATTCGGGGTAGGGTTAGCATGATGCTTAATGACGTGCCCGTCGGTCGGAAGAAATGGAAAGACACATGAAGTAGGAAAGCGTCGGAAGTAGGCTGGGCTTCTGCTCGCCCCCTGAATATAACTATTTCGAAAACATTGATTCGACGAGTATGAACATAAGAATAACACTACTACTAAACGTAATGGTAGTAACAAACAAAGAATTTCAATCCAAATACTAATACTAATAATCATAATAATGCGAAACATAATAGGGAAACCGCTCGATCCTTGAAGTAGGATGGCGCCTGCAGCAGACTGGGATCTGGGAATCCGGAAATTCCCACTTCCAACGACCGACGTGTCTAGAGGCCTCTCAGATGGGGTCAGAGTAGATGGGGTCGGAGAGTCTCGCAGCATCAGCGATGCATCGGCGACGTCGGCGTGGAGAGAAACGGGCTCCACATCGGGCAGCACCGCCGATGCATCGGCGATGCAGCGCGATCCTCCAAGAAATCCGTGCGGACCGCCCAAAATTTATGTTTATGCCGTCTCTTCTTCCTCTACAGATGGGGTCTTAGTGGCGGCGCCGGTGGCGCCGCGGGGGGGGGCTCAGCGCGGATCCAAAGAATCCGCGCGGAGCGCCAAAAGGTTATGCGTATGCCGTTTTTCTTCTTCGAATCTGGGAGGCCTAGAATATTGGGTTCATGTGATGCTTAATGCCCAGACCCCGACTTCGTGACTTTTGC
>CAUYUJ010001336.1:785930-798430 GCA_963575745.1 Prorocentrum cordatum
CAGAGACAACAGACAGGGCCGAGACACAGGCGGGAATAAGATAGTGTCAGGGTCAGGGCAACAAAAGACACACGCCGTCCGGAACGTGAGTCTGATCGGAGACGAAATGGGGACAAGTTCGGGACAAGACGGAGATGTGGACACAATCGGGACGTAAAGCGAGGACGGACAATTAGGTACACGGCGGGACAGAGGCAGGACAGGGGCTGAACATGATAGGGACCACGCGTGGAGGGCAGGGCACGGAAACGACGGGGGCGGAATGAACAAGGACAGGGTATGGATAGGGTAGGGGCGAGAGGACAAGATGGGGACAGGGTGTGTCAGGAGAAGGGCATGTCAACGATATGATGGTTCATCGAAAATCGATGGAGACAACGCGAAGGCACGGCAGGCCCAGGGAGCATAGTTAATGATGTGGTGCTGGTGACAAACACACGTGGCGGATTTCGGAAAACTTGTACTCAAAAACGTGTTCATCTCTTGGGGACGCATTTTTCACTTCCGCCGCCTTCTGCCGAGCTTCCGCCGGCGGAAGCGGCCTCGTTTTACTTCCGCCGTCCTTCCGCTGCCTTCCGCCCCTTCCGGAAGAGATGACAACTCTTTCTATCCTCGAAGCCAATGCCTTTTGTTGAACGCCTCATGTGATACTTGAGGCTCCCTGATGGACGACGTCCAAGGAAAACAACGATACGACGCCGAGGCAAAATAACGCGCTGACCTGGCTGAGCTTGTCCTCGGTCCAGCCTATGTCGCCCCCTGGCAACCAGCCCTGGGGCATCACGACGATAGCCTGGAACTCGCTCGCGAAGTTGCAGTCCGCCATCGGGCTCTGCAGCTGCTCCTCGACGACACGTAGTGGACAACGCCACCCCCCTTCCGAGCCCCCGACGTGGACTTTTTTGCACAGCCACCTTCATTATCCCGACACTGTTCCCAGCAAAACGGAGCAGTGATCTCACCGCCAAGAAACGTCCCCATGTGCACCCCGAGCGAAGAACCAGGAATCTAAGAAATAATGCCAAGCGGTATCGGGACCATCCAGATGTCTCAAGATGTCTCCACAGGTCCCCTGAAATTCGCCCGAGCTCCGCCCCCAGACCGAAAATACACAGACAACCCAAACCTGGCTCCTCCTCCTCCCATGCCTCCTCCTCCTCCTCCTCCTCCTGTGCAACGCCAGATTACAAATCCCAAGGTTTCTGATCGGCACCCCAAACTCCGATGCGCTGAGGTGTGCGATGCATTCCGCAGGGGCGCCGCCAAACGGGGCCACCAGAATGCACCCGTTTGGGGAGGCTTCGCGGGAAACGGCGGAGCGAGTCGATCACAGGTACTGGCTGCTCCTCGAGCGCCCTGATGTTCTCCCCCTCTTGGTTTGGACCCTCTTTGCGATGACGCTGTTGCGTTCCCACAATATCTACAAGAGGAGGAGGAGGAGGAGGAGGAGGAGGAGGAGGAGGACGACGAGGAAGAGGAGGAGGAAGAGAGGAGGAGGAGGAGGAGCAGGAGGAGGAGGAGGAAGAGGAGGAGAAGGAGGAGGAGGAGGAGGAGGAGGAGGAGGGGAGGCATCGACTCAAACTCGAGCCCTGAACATATGTCCTGGACCGCGTTCTGATGAGGGCTTCCGAGGCGAGCCCAGCCGCGGCGAGGACCGAAGGCCCAAGCGGAGCCCCGAAAGGGCTGCCGCAGGCTGCAGCCTCGAGCACAGCCCACGATTGCGCCACGCAAGGCTCCAGGTACGCCCCAAGACTTAGGTCGGGCGTGTCCCCGTACAGGCGGATTTTGGACGAGAAATGGAACATTTAACAAAAAACTCCCAAATAGTCAGAACAAAAACAAACAATCGTCCCCATAGTTTTTCTTTTGCTATTCTTGAACGTTCCCCCTGTAGAGTGACACGCCCGACTTAATCGAAGACCCCAACTTCACCTCAGCCCAGACCGCTGCGAGGAGGCCCGCTCGCAGACGCTCCCGCACGATGCTGGTAGGAAGAATGCCGATGGAGACGTCAACCGCGTCGTCACGAGATTCTCGGAGGAATGGCGCAAGCCTCCAGCGTGAGAAACAGTGCAGTAGACACATGACCAAGACTGCTCTTGGGGCACATGCCTCGTGGATCTTTGAGGCTCGTAGCTTCTGTGGGCCCCCAGGGCCATCGGGGTGCCATGCATTTTCCGCGGGGCACCTGCTGGCAGGCCGCTCTGTTCCTCGACGCTGCCTCCTGCAGGCGGCGCCCCGTCAGAGCAGGCATACCAGCAGGACCGCAGCGAGGGAGGGCATCGGCGGACGAGCACGCCGCGGGCCAGCCCCGGACCTCCCGCGCCCCGACGCGCTCGAGGGCGGCAGAAAACCACGCGTAGCCCGCTCCGAGGAGGGCCTCCGGTGCGGGCCCGGCTCCACGGAAGGCAGCGCACGGCACCGTCAAGCCACTGCCAGAAGAAACGCCCAATGAGGGACAGGCCCCCTCCCTCCGGGAGGGGAAGGCCCTCAGCGTCGGGAGCCCGTCAGCGTCGGGGATGACGCGCCACCGTCGGGAGCCCGTCAGCGTGTTGTTCCTTCGATTTTGTCCGAACGCCTTGTGCTTCTTCACCAGCAACGCGCTGATGGGTTCTCCACGGCGCTGTGCCATTGATGCGGTCTCTCTTCCTGACCTTTGGCCCCACCAACGCCCGGGTGCACGAGAAATGTTAGACGAACCACCATGGAAGAACCCACGGAACAATGAGCCTCTTCCGAACCCGCACTGCCCCTTGCTTCAGCGCCTCGACCGCAGCAGTGCCGCGCAGGTCGAGCGACCCCAACAGCGTGTTACGGTTGACAGTTTCGTGTTCCTGCTCAAATGCGAGGACGACGCGCGTGTCATCGATACTCTTGCCTCCGACCACCGACCCGCTCCCGAGCGCCGACCCTGCGGGCGCTGCCCTGGGCGCCGACCCTCAGAGCACCGACCCTCAGAGCGCCGACCCTACGGGCGCCGACCCCATGTCGGCGGCGGGCGAGGGGGGGGGAAGCGAGAAGGCGAGGGCCTTCTCAGAAGGCTCGGAAGTTCCCTGGCCTTCTGAAACATGTCCTAAGCCTCCCTCGAAGACAAAAACAGCTTCTCAAATGCGCGAGGGCTTCTGAGAAGTCCCGCCGCCTTCTGAGAAGGCCTTATCCTTCTCCCTTTCTCCGCATCGCTCGCCGCCGACCCTATGGGCGCGGGTCCATCGCGAGGCCGGAGGGCTCGGGCCGAGGATCCTGGCATCCGGCGCAACGAGAAGCGCCGCACTGCATGGGAAATCACGGAGGAGGCGGAGGAGGAGGAGGCGGAGGAGTCGAGCCGGACCGGGACGCCGGCGGTCCTCCTCCTCCAAGAACGGCGCCGGGTCCGCCGGGGCGGCCTCGCGCGCCGCGCTGGCCTTCCGGGCGGGCCCGGCCACAGATCCAGTCCGCTCGGGCCCCCACCACGGTCGTCGTCGTCGTCACAGCCGCCGCCGTCGTCGCCGCCATCGTCGCCGCCGTCGTCGCCGCTGTCGTCGTCGTGGACGTTGCCGTCGTCATCGCCGTCGCCGTCGTCGGTTGGTTTTCTTGCACATGTGTGTCCTGCTTGCTCTTGTGCATCTGGGGGACCTTTGGGAACTCCTCCCTGGGTATCTCTGGACCTTTGGAGGCCTCTGGAGGCCGGCGGGTGTCGTCGTCCTCATCGTCATCGTCGTCGTCGCCGCAGTCGCTGTCGCCATTGCCGTCGCCGCTGCCACCGCTGTCGTCATTCTCCCCCTCCTCCTGCTTCACCTCCGCATCCTCCTCAACCTCCCGCACCTCATCCTCCGCGTCTTCCTCGCTCTCCTCCGCGTCCGCCCCCAGGAGGGATGTGGAGGAAGAGGAGGAGGAACAGGAGGTGGGGAAGGAGAGAGGGAGGAGGCGAAAGAGGAGGGAAGAGAGAGGAGGAGTCATGACGAGGAGGATGAACAACATGAGAAGGGAAGCAGAGTGAGAAGGAGTGAGAACGAAGGAGGAAGACGATGAGGACGAGGGAGGTGGATATATACTGTGTTCGTGCTGAGGAACATAAAGAAGATGACCACAGCATGGTCCTCGGCCACTTCCCGCAAGATCTACGTAGACCTTCGGTGTGATGCAGGTATCGGCTGGACTACATGGGATTCAACCGATGATTGGGATGCAGCGCTGCAGGACGTCTCGCCTGTTTTAGACCTGCCTGCTGATGAAATTGTGCCTCTCCTGTCCGACCCAGTCCTGGCGCCGCAAATGCGGGGGGGGGGCGGGGGGCACGTCGTCGAGGAAGGTGGGACGCGGCATCTTGGACTGCGCGGCTTGGTGTCGCGACGTCGTGATGGTCGTAGCTGAACACGTTGCGGGCGCGGTCAGGGTTGAGGCTCCGCGCCATCGCGCGCCAAAGCGAAGGCGCTTTGCCCCTTCCCCAGACAGTTTAGAGTCAGTGGCGGAGTTCACGCAAACAGCTGGAAGTTCAACGGGGCCGCCCGCTCGGTGACCTTCCAGAAAGTACACTGCCAACCAGGAGAACGACCCAGGTCGAGCGGAACGGTTCCTCTCATCCTCGCTCCGCCGAGGCACGGTCCTTCAAACAGCATTACATGGGCTGTCAAAAGGTAGGGCCACGTAACAAGAACGAATGATCCAAACACTGGCGGATGACCTGATCGCCCGCGCGCAGAATGCTTCCCGCAGCACCATGTTGTCGCAAAGGCCCTGGGACGTGAAGTCCGAACAATAATGACAACAAGCGCAATGAGGAAGGACGCGCGCTCGACGATTACTGGCGCAAGCCCTTACACTGTACACGGCGGAAAAGATTCGCCGTGCCATCTCCCGTTGCGCGCGAGCGGGGGCGCCCGTGGCTGCGCTGCAGCGGCCCCTGTTCTGACCATCAGAAGCAGACAAGTGACTGCTTGCCTGATCAGTCTAATCCGTCATGTGCGTCGCATCGTCCTTAGTGTCCATCCGCATCAGCCCGGATTTGACGCATTCTGGGACTCCACCAGCATGTCGCATCACCCAACTCTTTTTCATGTTGAATGACTTCTGGGTGATCGCGTGCCTATTCAGGTGGAAGGCTCGAGCCTCTTGGCCATGCGATCGTCGATGCCAACGGGCAACAATGGTCAGGCCCCCGAAGTCCCGGCCAGCCCACATACGACGGTCTCGAAGACCTTGTCCACGCAGATCTGCGACAAGAGCAGCAGCGGATGCGCCAAGACTCGCCATGGCTGCAAATTCAAAAGCTGGACTGACGGGCACTCACGGGGGACAGCCTACACGTCGTTTATTTCGAATCGTGCTCATTTCAAATTGTGCTCGTTTCTAATTGTTCCTGGCAAGAGGCCCAGTGTAGAACAATTAGAAATGAAAGGATCTGGGTCCCCCCAAGAATCAAACATCTTTCGAGTACTTAGAAGTGAACAATATGTAGCCTTGAACCGAAATGAAGGCAAAACAGACATGATGAGGAGGAGGTGGTGGAGGCCTCTTCTTGCCTCGCCACCTCCACCTCAGCCTCATGCTCCGCACTCTCCCCGTCTTCGTTCCCGTCGTCTTCACCCATGGTCCTCAATACTCTCGTCCACATCCTCACTCTGCTGCTGATGTTGCTCCTCCCCCTCCTCCTCCTCCTCCTCCTCCTCCTCCTCCTCCTCCTCCTCCTCCTCCTCCTCCTCCTCCTCCCACACGTACTCTTCTCCTCCTCCTCCTCCTTCTCCTCCTCCTCCTCCGCCTCCTCTTCGCCCTCCTACTCGGATTCTCGCGTGGGACCACTTCCCGAATGTGAATGCTCCCAGATATCGACGGTTGCACCTGCCACGAACATGGAGGGCAGATACTCCGCACGCCTCGTGACCCTTACGCTTGGCCTTTCCAGCGGGTGCGCGCAAGAAGGGCAAACCGTCTTCAAAATCGGGCTCGCGCCAGGTCGCCCCTGACGCTGCATGACCGAAGCGGCGGCCCTCGCTTACCCCGGCTGGAGGGCAACGTCAAGGGTGGGCCAACTCAAGGGGAGAACCTCGAGCGTGAATCCAAGGGGAGAACCTCGAGCGTGAATCCGCGATACCGCGCCGATAGATCGGCGACAGGACCCCCGATAGCGAAACCGCACGGTCCCGGGCGGGGTGGGCTATCCGGACCCCATCGCCTCTCGGCGCTCAGTGGGCGAGTGGGGGTCGATCCGACCCCCCTGAGCCGATCGTAGCCTTCCCCCCCCCTGGCGTTGCCTACGAGAGGCCTGCCCGCCCGCTGAGGGACGCGGTCGACTGCGCCAGGCCTGCCAGTATCGAGCCTCCAGGCACCAGCAGGGCCGCGGGTCGAAGGCCGTGCTCTGGTTGTTCGAGAGAAGCCGCGGCAGGCTCTGGGAGTTCATGACGCTGAACCTCGAGGCGGCCGTATGGGCTGTCGGGGAACCTCCTCCGTCATCCTCTTCGCCGTCGCCGCCACCGTTGCCCTCGTCGTGGCTGCCGCCGCCGTCTCCGCAGCCGCCGCCGCCACCGCCGCCACCGCCGTCGTCGTCGTCGTCGTCGTCGTCGTCGTCGTCGTCGTCGTCGTCGTCGTCGTCGTCGTCGTCGTCGTCGTATCGTCGTCGTCGTCGTCGTCGTCGTCGTCGTCGTCGTCGTCGTCGTCGTATCGTCGTCGTCGTCGTCGTCGTCGTCGTTGTCGTCGTATTGTCGTCGTCGTCGTCGTCGTCGTCGTCGTAGTCGTCGTCGTCGTCGTCGTCTTCGTCATCGTCGTCATCGTCGTCGTATTCGTCGTGGTGCCGCCGCCGCCGCCGCCGCCGCCGTCGTCGTCGTCGTCGTCGTCGTCGTCGTCGTCGTCCCTGGTCTGGATCAGTGCTCGGGTTCCTCGGGCTCCCTGGTCTGGATCAGTGCTTGGCTTCCTCGGGTTCCCTGGTCTCGTCCCTCTGGTTCCCCAGTCTTGTTCTGTGCTTGGGTTCCTCGAGCTCCCCAGTCTGAATCGCTGCTCGCATTCATCGTGTTCCCCGGTCTTGCTCCTGGCTTGGATTCATTCCTCTTGTTCCTCAGTCTTGCTCCATGGTTTCCTAGGACTCCCTGGTCTTGCTCCTCGGGCTCCTCGGCATTACTCTGTGTCCCTCAATAGTTTTGGGGGTACCTGTAGTCTGGGGGGGGGTACTTGTAGTCCGGGGGGGGTACCTGTAGTCCAGGGGGGGGTCCTTGTAGTCCGGGGGGGGTACCTGTAGTCCGGGGGGGGGTACCTGTAGTCCGGGGGGGGGACCTGTTGTGTTTCTCTTCCTATCTCTCTCTCTCTCTTTGTTCGTCCGTTCCCCTGCTCATTTTTTTGTTTCTTTGTAGATCTATCGTTCCGTTCCTCGTTATCTTCTCGTTTCCGTACCCACTCGTCCGTCGAGAGTGCTCAGCCCCGACCGCTGGCCCAACGATGGCGAATTTCTTAGCACGCCTAAGTGAAAATGTGCGGACGCATCTTGGCGGGCCGCTTTGGCTTCCAGAGACTACGTAGCGAACGCGGGGGGGCTTGTAGTTCCGGGGGCTAGGGGGGTACCTGTAATCCAGGGGGGGGTACCATGTAGTCCGGGGGGGGGTACTTGTAGTCCGGGGGGGGGTACCTGTAGTCCGGGGGGGGGGTACCTGTAGTCCGGGGGAGGGGTACCTGTAGTCCGGGGGAAGGGTACTTGTAGTCCGGGGGGTACCTGTAGTCCGGGGCCCCAAAACTATTGAGGGACACAGAGTACACTGCATTGCCAGGCAATGCCAATCCTTACGCCCATGCAGTAGGAAACTTTCTCCTAATTGGGGTCGCGCCGTTGCCATTTTGGTGTGTTAATCTCGTCGTCGTCGGTCGTCGTCGTCGTCGTCGTCGGCGGCGTCGGCGTCGTCCCAAACCGCCGCTCCAAAATGGGCTTAACAGGGCTTGAAGAGGATCCCAAAAACGTCCCAAATGTCCTCGAGAAGGCCCGTTGGTGCCCCAAGAAGCTTGCAACAGGCTTCGAGAAAGCCTCAAGGGCAGGAGCCTCAAGAAAGCCTCATGGAACCACATCAAGGAGGCCTCAATTCAGGGAGAACTGAGAGCGCTATTGGCCCCGAGGGGGCAAAAGAGCCCCCCCACGATCCCCCTAAGATTTGCTATTCGGACTCGGAGGAGCCGAAACGGAGCACCAAGAAGGCTCCAACAAATCCGTTTCAAACAAGTGACTCACAACGATGCCACGATCCCACCCCAATGCGCACGCACACTCCTGTCTTGGGCTGATAGACTGTTCGAAGCGAGCGGATAACCGCAGACGTGAGGTTCAATGTCCATGGTTAGCGTCTGCAAAGGCTTGACGCCGGTCGCGCTGTGAATGCGAGGCGGCCTCCGTCCGCCGTGCATGTCCTCTCGTCGTGCAGGGGCTGGCTGGAGCTCGCACGACTGACGGTCTGGTGCGAGTCCAGGGAAGCACCGACTCTGTATGCACGGCGAGCCCGAATCCGACACCTCCTCCCGTTCCCCCTTCTCCTCCCCTCCTCCCCCTCCCGCTCCCGCTCGTCTCTTCCCTGGGCCGACGGCGCCGCCGCCGCCGCTCCTGCCGCCCTGCGGGCGCCGACGAGGCCACCTGCGAAATCCTCGTCGACCGTGGTTCATTATCAAGGAATGATAAGCTCAGGCTCGTTATGTTGAGATGACACCCTATAGTAGATTGTTCTGTGCATGGATCAAGCTGAGCCCCTCCCGGCTGAATCGTTATCTTTCTGGAAGAATCAGCCGAAAATTTTGATTCCAACATTGTGAACCAGGGTGTAATTCACTCCGGTCATTACTCTCCAACGGCACCCCCCAGGGTAAATCGTTATCATTCCAGAACAATGAACCTGGGGTCAATATGTCCAGAGCGTTATCAACCCAAAATTATACCTTCTGGAGATGATGAACCGGGGTCAATATTCCGACATGAAAAATTTGGCGAAGAACCCGGAGGTTGGGAAGTAATTAATAATCATTATCATTCCAGAATTACACAAACCGGGTTCATGATGCCTGGGACATTATGAACCGGGGTCAACCATCCCGTAACATTATAAACACAGGTTAGTATATTTTCGGGGTCAATATCCCCAATTCCCAACCCTCCTGCGTTGGGTTCTCGTTTTGAATGGAGCACTGCTCGCGCGTCTCCTTGCCTCCTTCCCCCCCCCCTCTCTTCCCCCTTGCCTTTTGCCTCGCTCGTCGCTGCGTGCCAGCTGGGGGGCTGCGATCTGCGAAACTGTCGCCACTTTCGAGGCCTGCTGGGGGGCCCAGCGCAGTGGGTACTCACCGCGGACTCAAATTAGACCTCGCCATCCCTAGGGGGCTGCGATCTGTGAAACTGTCGCCGCTTTCGAGGCCTGCTGGGGGGCCCAGCACAGTGGGTACTCACCGCGGACTCAAATTAGACCTCGCCATCCCTGGGGGGCTGCGATCTGTGAAACTGTCGCCACTTTCGAGGCCTGCTGGGGGGCCCAGCACAGTGGGTACCCACCGCGGACTCAAATTAGACCTCGCCATCCCTGGGGGGCTGCGATCTGTGAAACTGTCGCCACTTTCGAGGCTGCTGGGGGGCCCAGCACAGTGGGTACTCACCGCGGACTCAAATTAGACCTCGCCATCCCTGGGGGGCTGCGATCTGTGAAACTGTCGCCACTTTCGAGGCCTGCTGGGGGGCCCAGCACAGTGTGTACTCACCGCGGACTCAAATTAGACCTCGCCATCCCTGGGGGGCTGCGATCTGTGAAACTGTCGCCACTTTCGAGGCCTGCTGGGGGGCCCAGCACAGTAACGCCACGCGCGGACCCAAATTAGACCTCGCCATCCCTGGGGGGCTGCGATCTGAGATCCCCGCCTTCGAAGTGGCTAGGGTTGCTCAGGGATTGTAACTAATCAGCTTTATCTAATCCTTGTCCTGTAGCCAGTGTCCTGCGAGTGTCCCGAATTCCGTCTGCAGGCATATGTAACCCTCGTTCCGTCATCGCTCCCTATATAAAATGTCCTAAACTATTTGCGCCCCGCGTTTGCGCAGGGGTTGGGTACGTCGCCAGGGTAATCTATTTTTGGGGTCAATATCCCCAGAAAGATATCAACCAGGGTTTATAATGTTCTATGGAGAACATTATGAACCCCAGTCAATGTTCCCAGAACATTAAAACCAAGGTTCATAATGTTCCGGGGGAGACCTTCTGAACCCTGGTCAAGATTCCCCGAACATTATAAACCCATGTCAAAATCTATTTGGGGTTCGTCCTGCCGCCGACTGCCGCCGGAGGCTGCGCTGAGCGTGAAGCTTGCCGTCACCCATGCCGTGCAGGAAGACGACCACCGGGTAGCGCTCGTCGCTGGCAGACTGGAGCCGGAGCAGCCGGAGGCGTCGAAAGGGGGAGGAGGTGTGGCCACGACGGCGCAAGAGGGCGTGAAGCCGGCGTTGCGCTCACAGGAGGGCGGGGGGGGGAACGGGGAGGCCCCATGGGGCGCTCTGGGTGCCTCTGGAGGTACCCTGGGGAGGTCCCGATAGCTCCACGGAGGGAGGGAGACGGAGTAGGGAGGGTGAAGGATGAGGGGTGGAGGGAGTGGTGGAGGTTGGGCGGCAGGGGGAGAAGACGGAGGAGGGGGAATAGGAAGGATCGAGGGAACAGAGGGTCAGGAAGTGGAGGGTGAAGGAGGGAGGGGAGGGAGGGAGGAGCGAGAAGGAAGGAGAGGACGGAGGAGAGAGGAGCGACGACGTGGGAGCGAGGATGGAGGAGCGAGGACGAAGAGCAGGAGGAGCGAGGAGAGAAGCGGGAAGGTGGAGGAGCGAGAGTGGAGGAGCGAGAATGAGGAATGGGAATGAGGAATGGGAGGGGGGGCAGAGAGGGGAGGAGGGGCAAGGGGCGGAAAGAGGAGAGGATTGGGAGAAGACAGGACATGATATATATATGTATATATATATATATGTATATGTACATATGTATATATATATATATATATATATATATTAAAAGAACACGAGTACGACGCGACGGAAGAGGATGAAGGATAGGAAGACGATGACGCGACAGGTCTGGAGTTACTTTCGAGTCCACATGCCGAATATCACGGATGCTCTGTATGAGCTCCAGACCCCCACCTCGCGAGATTCTCTGACGCTTCTTAGAACTTCTGGTGCTTGCCGCAGGACTTGTCCTGAGGCCTCGGGAGCGTGGTCGCGGGCCCCAACATCCGAAATTACTCTAGATGATCCCAAGAATCTGAACTGGAGCCCTCCTGGGGGCCTCTTGGAAGCTCTGGGGGCGGGCTCAAGAGGTCAAGATGAGTGGAGCAAATGCTCTTTGCCATTATTCCAGCATTATCTCCTGTTTTGAGAACGTCCAAGACGGCTCACGAGCCCCAAACGATCGCTCCAAGACAGCCCCGAGCACCCAAGAGGGCCCATGAGGGGAAACTCATGGGAACTCGAACTGACATTTGGAGCTCTCCATCCAAAGATGGTTTCCAGAGGTCCCCGAAGAGGCCCCTGGGAGGCCTCCACGAGCCCCTCACAAGGCCCTCAAGACGCCTCCCAAGGACCCCCAAAATTTCAAACATCCACCGCTTCCTTGTGCTTCCCGAGATGCCTCGAAGACAACCCCAAATAGTCCAACGACGGGTGTGTAGGCCCGATGCAGCTCAAGATGGCTCCAAGAGGCCCTTCAAAATTGCAGGAACAAACGCACATGATTGATTTCCGTTTTTTATGTCGCGTTCCCGCCTTTTCGGGCTCCCGACAGCCCCAGGCGGCCTCAACATGTTTCCTCAACATGTTCACAACGGCTTGGGGAACACATCGTCAAACATGTGTCCGACTTTGGCCCGACGTTTGGCCACATACGCAGGGGCTTCCAGAAAAGGCAGGGAGCGGAGGTGGTTCGCCGAAGGCACATTCGATGTTACGCGACGAGGGTGGCGCAGCGTGACAAACCAGAGAGCTAATGGCCAACTCTGGCATCCCTGGGTGCCCCGGCGTTGGACTCTCCCGGCGGCGAGGGGGGGGAGTATTACTCCCGCCAACTTCCGCCAGCCAGCCACAATGCCACAAGTTGTGCCGAGGGCGAGATGTCAACCATCCGATTCCTCCAGAACGAGGCACGTTTAGATACTGTTGTTCCCCAATCAGAGCTTGCCTCTGTAGGGGTCCTAGCGGATTCATCCGGTTAGGTGAGGAGTGTCACCGATTTCCACGGCCCGCCCGGGTGCCCTGGTGCGCGGGCACCCGAGTGCCTTATAACCCTACAGCCCTGTAGCCCTATAGCAATTAGGCCTATAGCCCTATAGCCCCATAACCCCATAGACCTATAGCCCTATGGCCCTAGAGCCCCATAGCCTTATAGCCCAAATAGCCCCATAGCCTGATAGCCCTATAGCCACATAGCCCTACTGTATGGCCCTATAGCCCAATCGCCCTATAGCCCTACAGCCCTATAGCCTTATAACCTTATAGCTCTATAGCCCTGTAGCCCTATAGCTCTATATGCCTACAGCCCTATAGCCCTATG
>CAUYUJ010001336.1:805930-820930 GCA_963575745.1 Prorocentrum cordatum
ATGGCCAATGATAGCCTGGCAGGTCTGACTGTGCCCGGAAGGCGAAACTAGTGAGTTCTGAAAAGCTGGACTGAAACTGCGGGCTGTACGGCAGGGCCCACTTCCTCCCTCACCGATGGGCGAAGGGAAAGGAAAGTGGAAGCAACAGCAACGACCAAATCACTAACCGCAAGGGCTGGAGATACTTGTAGGCAAAATGGTAGGGGCCGTAATGGGCTGAGGCATGGCTGGGGGGGCCGATGCCTTCGGAGGCCAGACATATGCTTCTGAGCGAGGCGAGCCTGTCTGAGGACGGGTGTCTGCGCGAAGGCGCCAATTACGGCCGCGGAACGCCGCCAGGGACACGCAAACACACACGCACGCACGCGCACGGTCACGCGCACGCGCACGCGAACATGCACGCGCACGCGCACACGCGCACGCGCACACGCGCACGCACACACACGCACACACGCACACACGCACACACGCACGCACGCACACACGCACACACGCACACACACAAACACACGCACACACACACGCATACACGCACACACGCATACACGCACACACGCATACACGCACACACGGCCAGACACACGGCCAGACACACACGCACACACAACCACACAACCACACAACCAAACAACCAAACAACCACACAACCACACAACCAAACAACCAGACAACCACACAACCGGACAACTACACAACCAAACAAACACACAACCACACAGCCACACAACCACACAAAGACATAACCACACAACCACACAACGACACAACCACACTAACTACCACACAACCATACAACCACACGCACACACAAGCACACCACACACACACACACGCACGCACGCACGCACGCAAACACGCATTTGTTGTGTCGGCGGGTAGGCGCAAACACTGCGCTGGCGATGGGGCGTTGGTAAATGTACGAACGCGAATTAAGCCACCATGCAGGAGGACGGGGGAAGCGCCCGGCGGCGGTGGGACGCAAATTCTCTCTCACACACGCACACGCACACACACGCACAAACAGACACATACACGCACACGCACACACACGCGCACAAACACACGCTCACACACGCACGCACACACACACACACACGCACACACGCACACACGCACACACGCCGCGCGCACGCACACACACACACAGACACACACCACACACACGCACACACACTCGCACGCACACTCGCACGCACGCACGCACGCACGCACGCACGCACACACACACACACCCACCCACCCACCCACCACCACCCCCCACCCACCCACCCACACCACCACACCACACCCACACCCACACCCACCCACACCCACACCACACCCACACACACACACACACACACACACACACACACACACACCACACACACACACACACACAACACACACACACACACACACACACACACACACACACACACACACACACACACAACAACACACATACACACAGACACACCGACACACACGAACACACACACACACACACACAAACACACACACACACGAACACACACACACACACGAACACACACAACACAAAATCATACAAACCCACACATACACACAAACACCCATAAACAAACACACAAACACACAAAACAACAACACACAAACGCACACACACACACACACACATTTGCACCATCGAATGGAGGCCCAACGGCATACACATACCCACACATACCCACACACATACACACAAAATCAAACACTACACACAACACACGCACACACACACGCACAACACACACAACACACAAGACACACGCACACGCATGCACACTTGCGCACACTCACGCACTCACGCACACATGCGCACAAACATACAAGCACACACACAACACATCACACAACACATATCAGGCAACATCCACACACGCACATGAGGAGGCCCAGGCGAGCGCGCGTCGAAAGGACCCCCCCAAGAGAAAAGCCGGGAGTGGCACGGCACTCGCACGGCCGCAGAGCCGCCGCGGGACAGCCCCCCCGAAGCGAGAGAGTACCCCGAAGACACCAGCCTCGCGGAGAAGGGCACCGGTGCAGCGGCGGCGAAGCGTCGAGGCAGCTGGAGGAAAAAACACGGAGCGGGGATGGAGAGGGAACGGTTGGAGGGGAGGGGAATGGGGGGTGGCAGAGGAGCAGAACCGCGCGGTCTTGGACAGTGCCCAACTCAATAATGCGCGCTCGCACGGCGCAGCTTGCCGCGCAGCGCTGAATGCAGCGCCGCGAGCGAACTGAGCAAAAGGGCGGGGGCGAGGTGCTTCGCCGCCTGCTGTGGCGTGGCAAAACAAAACAAAAAGTGCAGCGCTACGCTGCGCCGCGCAACCGGGCGACCGCGGCGAGTGAATGCCGGCCGCGTCGAACGAAGGGGGAGGCAACGCGCCCCCCTGGGCGCAACAAACGAGGTCGTTGCCACTGCAATGGAACAACCACAGATACGCCACTGCAACGGAACAACCACAGATACGCGCACGCCCGTGGAAAAAGACGGGCCCACGCGTCGAAACAAAGATATCGTCACGCAGCGCAGCGCGATTGCAAAGCAGAAAACACGGACGCGCGTCAACGCGAAACCGCCGCCACGCAGCGCAGCGCGACTGCGAGGCAGAACAGGGGCACGTCGCAACAAGAATACCGCCGCACTGCGCAGCACGACTGCGAAGCAGACAAAATATGTCGAAACGACGATGCCGCCACAGGGCAGAACGACCGTGAACCCGAAACACAAATGTCAAAATATGCGAAGTTCCCATGTAACGTGCGCTGAATACGCAGCCCGCCACGATACGAGGGCGCCGGGCGCGAGCACTAGTAAGCCGAAGGTGCCCTGACCAATACAAATCGCGATCCACAACTTCGCTGCGGACGCGCTTCTGAGGCCCGCGGGCCCCCCGCCCGGCAACAATCCCAACCAAATCCCGGTCGCCGCCGGGCAATATCCCAGCCAAATCCCCGCCGCGGCCCCGCCGCGGCCCCGCCACGGCCCCGCCGCCGCCCAGCCGCCGCCCCCCCAAAAAAGCTGCCACCCCTCTAAAGAAAACCGCCGCCAGCAAAATCCCGGCCGAATCCCCGCTGCGGCCCCGCCGCGGTCCCGCCGCCGCCCAGCCGCCGCCCAGCCGCGCCGCAGCCACGGGCCTTCTCTCGGGGGGCCCCAACGTGGCCTCATGGGACCTCGCGGAAAGGAGGGGTGCGATGGGAAACAGGAGGAACGCGACGGAGGAGCATGGCTGCAGGAGGGGGAAGGAAGACCACCCGGAGCGAAGGGCGGGAGGAACGGCAAGGAGGGCGCGAAGGGAAGGCGGGAAGGCGACGAGGGAAGGAAGGAGGAGGAGAGAGGCGGAAGGAGGACGGATGAGGGAGGCTAAGGGGGAAGACAATGTAAGACAGGAAGAGGAAAGGAGGAGGGACCACCGATGAGGATTGAGAAAGGACAAAAGTAAGGAGGACAAGGGCAAAGGGGGGAGAGGATAAGAGGTTGGGCCTGCGCAGACCTGGGAATACATACCAGTGACGTGAAGAAGAGGAAGCATAATAAGTTGAGAGAGCTCAAGGCGCCTTCTCTTTAGATGCTGTGACTGAGGTTCGAGAATCCTACGTTCGGAAACGTATGTTCGGAAACATATGTTCGGAAATCGACGTTCGGAAATCGACGTTCAGAACTCGATATTCGGAAACCTATGTTCGGAAATCAACGTTCGGAAAACTACGTTCGGAAATCGACGTTCGGCATTCGATGTTCGGAAATCGACGTTCGGAAATCAACGTTTGGAAATCAACGTTCGGAAATCGTCGTGCGAAAATCGACGCTCGGTTACCGAAGTCCCCAAACGTAGGTTCGCGCATCTACGTTCGGTCTTCTACGCGTGCCCCGATTGCGTTCCCCCCCCTCCTCCTCGGACTCCCCCCCTATCTGTCTCCGCGAGAAAGAAGTGAGAGGAGGGAGAGCGTGGGAGGCGGGGGGGGAAGACGACCACAGGGGCGGCGACGTCGGCGACGACGACCGCGACTGCGGCCACGACAACCGTCGCCAAACTGGGGAGGAAGATGACGGGCCCCTCGCCTTCCTCATGCAGCGCAGACGTCGACGATTCGAGGAGAGGGTGCGTCAGCAGTGGGGGCAATCGCGCATGTGGTTTGAGGAGCGAGCAAGAGTGGGCACGGTGGTCGCGGACGAGCGGGTTCTGGGTGGACGAGCTCATGACGGAGTCCGATCAGGAGGAGGACGCTGACGATGACGGACGATGACGCTGACGAGGAGGGGCGACGACGCGGGTGCTATTGCCTTCTCCCTCCTTCCCTTCCCCGCCGGCGGGCCCCCCCTCTCTCCCCGCCGACTGGCCCTTCCCTTCCCTTCCCCCCCCTTCCTCTAGTCTAGAAGTTTAGAAGACTTCCCAAACCCACCCGCCCCACCCCCACGCCCGCGCCCGCGGGGCTGGGGAAGGGCGGAGGCCGAGGGCGACGACGCCGACGACGACGACATCGACGACGACGACGCGGACGACCGACGACCGACGACGACGACGACTACGCCCCCCGCGCCGCCGGCCAGCCGGCCGCTCGTTTCGGCTCAGCGCCGCGCTCCTCGGAGCGACCTTCTCCCCGAGCCGCCCCCTGGCGGCCCGCGTGCGAAAGACAGGCGGGCCTCGCTGGTTTTCTCCTCTTCTTCTTCTCCTCCTCCTCTCCTCTCCTCCTCTTCTTCTTCTCCTCGTCCTCGACCCCCCGCTCCCACGCCGCCGCCCCCCCCCCCCGAGCTCGCACGCTCGGCCGATCAGTCGAAGATGCGCGCCAGCGCCTCCACGGAGGCGGGGTCCTGGCGATCGCGCGCCGTGGCGACGGCGGGGCGAGTGAGGAACAGATGGGGCGAGAGGGGGCGGTGGCCTGTGGAGGGGGGAGGAGGAGGAAGAGGAAGAAGAGGAGGAGGAGGACGGGGAGGAGGAGGAGGAGGAGGAGGAGGAGGAGGAGGAGGAGGAGGAGGAGGAGGAGGGGGAGGGACCCACGGAGGATGACGGGAGGGCGCCGCATTCCCCTCTCGCTCGGTCCTCGTCACGCGGGAGCTTGATCGGCGCCGGGAGGTTGCTCCAAGTGGCGACGTAGGCGGCGGCGATGATCGTGCCCGTGAACATGTTGCCCGCCAAGTCCGTCAGAGCGCGATCCGTCATGGGGTTGTGGACGTCGCTTGCGTCCTCGATGCACGGGCGCGCCCCTGGAAGGCCCCAGCACCAGGTCACCTGGGGGCGGGATCGATGTTGGCGCGCCTCCTCCTCCTCCTCCTCCTCCTCCTCCTCCTCCTCCTCCTCCTCCTCCTCCTCCTCCTCCTCCTCCTCCTCTTCCTCCTCGGCCACTTCCTCCGTCCTCCTCCTCCACCTCCTCCTCGGCGTCATCCTCTTGACCCCCTGCTACCTCCCCTACCCCCTCGCCCATTCCCTGAAAAGTAAGCGACGGCGGGGCGGCAATCTAGATCACCATTCCAGCTGCCTCAACACTTCCTTATCCTCCCCCTCCTCCTCCTCCTGCGTCTCCCCTATCTCCTCCCCCCCCTCCTCCTCGCAGCACGCTGCGCGGCTGAACAAGCAGTGGGCCCTCCGCTGGGCCCAGCTCGGGTTCAGCCCCTCATCGGCCTGGCACCCGCCAGGCCGATGATGGGCTCAACCTCCTCAACCCGAATCACCGGGAACGCTTGAAGGGCCATGGCTTCGATGCCCAGGAGCATGCGGTTCGCGGACAGCACCCAAGTCTCCGCCTTGGGCGTGAGCGTCTGGCAAAAGTGGTCGTACCCCTTGCCAGTGCGGAGGATCCCCTGGGAAATGTCGATAGTGGACACCTCCTTATCCGATGGCGATGGGATATTGAACTTCATGTTATAGACCAGAGTCTCCTGCGCCCTCCGACAGAGCGCCTAGCGGGAGCGGTTGGCCACGGCCATCCCCCGGCCCACCCTGACATCCTCATCGCTCCTCATCCTCCTCCGCCGCTTCCACCTCCTCAGCCTCATCCCCCTCCTCCTGCTTCTCTTTTTCCTCATCCTCCTCCACCTCCTCCTCCACCTCCTCATCCTCCTCCGCCTCCTCCACCTCCTCCATCCCCTTCCCCTCCGCGCTCCATCCTCGCACCGCCCAGGGCCTGGCCTTGTAGTGGGGATTCTCCTGCAGCGCATCGGACGGCTCCATGTCCTGGGAGCGGCGGCAGGGGATGGGGCGAGGCTCGAGCTCCAGCTCGAACTCGAGGGCGGGAGAAGGCGAAGGCAATGACGAGGGCGGGGGGCGGGGGTAGATAGAGGGGGGCCGGGGGGGGAGAGGGAGAGGGCGACGGAGAGGGAGAAGACGAAGAGAGAAGGACAGGGAGGGAGGAAGAGGCAGAGGGGGGGGGAGGGAGATCGAGAGGGATGCGGGATGCGGAGAGACAGAGAGAGGGAGAAGGAAAGGGAGAGGGGGATGGAGAGGGAAGGGGAGAGGGAAAGGGAGAGAGAGAGAGAGAGAGAGAGAGAGAGAGAGAGAGAGAGAGACTGAGAGAGAAAGAGAAAGAGAGAGAGAGAGAGAGAGAGAGAGAGAGACAGAGAGAGAGAAAAAAGAGAGAGAGAGAGAGGGAGAGAGAGAGAGAGAGAGAGAGAGAGAGAGAGAGAGAGAGGAGAGAGAGCGAAAGAGAGAGAGAGAGAGAACAAAAAGAGAGAGAGAGAGAGAGAGAGAGAGAGAAGGGGGAGGAGGGAGGGAGGGAGGGAGGGAGGGAGGGAGGGAGAGAGAGAGAGAGAGAGAGAGAGAGAGAGAGAGAGAGAGGGGAAGGGTAAGGACCATAAGGACAAGAGAAGGCGACGCGCATGCCGCATAGCGGCATCAGAGAAAGGGGCCCCGTCGGCCACCAACGTCCTTCCACGAAATGCCCTTGTCCCTGAACAGGTTCGAGTGCAGCTTGACCCAGTCCGGCTCCTTCTCGCGAGCCCCTGCCGCCGATGCCGACGCCGACGACTCCGCCTTGTCCTGGGCCTTCCTGAAGGATTTCGCGAGCTGGTCCTTCACGAGAGGGTGATCCCGGCTCAAGAGGAAAGCCTCCAAGGGCAGCGCCAACGGATCAAAACCATTGCGATCAAAAGGAGAGTCCATCTGGTCGACGATCCGCGCGAGATCCTGAGTTGCAGTCCAAGGTTTCTCTGACTGCACCCTGAAGCCGTGGACCATGTCGGCGACGTTCCCGGAGATGGCGCGGGCTTCCTCTGCGCCGAGGCCGAAGGTGTCCAGGTGGAACGCGATGAAGAACACCCTCTTGCGCCGATGCGGCACGCCGTAGTCCCTGGAGTCGGCGGTGAACTGGCTGATCTCGTAGCCTCGGGTCAAGAAGCATTTGTACAACCATTCCGTGTTTGGGGTGTCCTTTTCCATCTCGTCGACGTTCTCCATCAGGATCACTTTCGGGAGCGCCGCGTCGATGTAGGCAATCAGGGCGGCGAACGTCTTGCCGCTCGTGCCGAGCTGCTGGCGGAGCACATCGGCCTTCTCCTTGCCAGTCTTGAAGCGGGTGGACAAGCGGGACAAATCCTTGCAGCTGAAGCCGATGACATGGAGGGGCGTGCGCTCGGCGACGGCGCACTGGCCATCGTGCTTGCTGCACTTCGCCACCCTCTTGTGCAAGTCGTTCATATCCACGAAGTTGCACCCGCCTCCGTCGCGCATCTTCGGGCTCACAACGCGGTCAACGAAGGCCCTCTTCCTGCCTTCCTTCTCGCACGTGAAGGCAACGCTGGCTGGCTCGCCGAAGTAGCAGTGGATGTAGTAGTGGGCGCACTCCGCCACGGCCGAGCCGGAGCATGCCGAGCTCATCTTGATGTTACTCTCCTTGATGTGGCGGGAGAGGTTGGTGTACTGCGCTGGGGGCAGCTCCCTGATGATCTTGTAGACGAAGTCCTTGAGAATGTTCTGCGGCCCCTCGGTCGAGCCTGCCCGCCCGAAACCAGAGACAGGAAGATGCGCGAGCCAAACAGAGAGAGAGAGGAGAGAGAGAGAGAGAGAGAGAGAGAGAGAGAGAGAGAGAGAGAGAGAGAGAGAGAGAGAGAGAGAGAGAGAGAGAGAGAGAGAGAGAGAGAGAGAGAGAGAGAGAGAGAGAGAGCGAGAGAGAGAGAGGAGAGAGAGAGAGAGAGAGAGAGAGAGAGAGAGAGAGAGAGAGAGAGAGAGAGAGAGAGAGAGAGAGAGAGAGAGAGAGCGACAAAAAGATGAAAAATAATAAGAAGACAAACAATCAGCTGGCAGGGGGGCGGGATCATGGGCCCGAGAGCGCAGCATTCGCAAGGGGCGGGAGGGATTGGGATGCGAGGGAAAACGTCGAGGCGAGGATGGAAGGGGCAGAAGGGAAAGCGAAAGGAGCGCCGAGAGGGACACTAAACCAGGAGGAGAAGGAGAGGGTGAAGGAGAGAGGAAAGGAGAAGGATGGGCCAGGATGGGGGAAGGGGGACTGTCAGAATGCCGACACCGCCACCCTCCTTTTCCTCCACCTCCTCCGCAATCCTCCTCATCCTACCCCCCGCATCCTACCCTCATCCTATCCGTATTATGCCGCAACCTCCTCATCAGGCCCTCATCCTACGTTCCTGATCCTCTCATCATCCTTCCTGGACAACGCCGAAAGGCCGCCCGCGATCTGCATCCCGGCCGCTCCGCCGAACGCCCAGGCGCCCGAGCACGAGGGCTCGCTCGACGGCGCGGTGGCCGCCACGAGGCGCGCCGCCCCCGGGCGCTGCGGTGGAGGGAGGATGACGACGAAGGCCTCATAACTTTTTTTTCAATCTCAACTGGGCCCCCAGGCCACGAGGGGCCAAAACATCACCAGCGCACTCGGCGACGAGGCGGGGCTCTGCGCCGCGCCGTTGCCAGCGCCGCTGGCGCGCGGGGCCGCGCTGGCGGCGCAGCCTGGCCAATGAAATTCACCGAGCGCCGGCCTGCTCGCGCGACGCCTGAGCCCCACGCCCTCCGCGCTTCCCGACTGGAGCGAGGAAGGGGGGGGGCAGGTCGGGGAAAAGGGGGAAATGGGGAAAGAAAGAAAGGGAGGATGAGAAGAAGGAGGAGGAGGAGGAGGAGGAGGAGGAGGGAGAGGAGGAGGAGGAGGAGGAGGAGGAGGAGGAGGAGGAGGAGGAGGAGGAGTATACGTCGCGGCCCCTCCCAACCTCCCCATTGCTCAGGCGGCGCTCCTGCAGGCGCCCCGAAAACGCTCGGCGGGCGCGGCCAGGCTCGCGCCGCGGCGCGATCGAACTCCCCCCCCCGCTACTCGAGAGGCCCGACCTCCGGGCCATCCCGAAACGCGCCCGACCAGACCCAGGACGCGACTTAGGCTCCTGAGCGCTTCCTGCCGCCGCGCGACGCCCTGGGGGCCTTCGGCGGCGGCGGGTCGGAGGCATCAGGTGCCGCGTCAGCTTTGCCCTTCAGCGGGCGCTTCTTCGGCTTGTTGTCCGGCAGCGCCTGCTTTGGTCCCTCTGAGGGCTTGTAGGCGAGAGTCTCCTCCACTACGTCCACCAAATCAGGGCCGAGGTAGTCCAACGTATCCTCGGTGTCCTTGTGCTTGTTCCAGACGCTGAAGAGGTTGGTGCGGACCTGCTGGCCGACCTTGCTGTCCGCGACTGCCTCAGGGTGCCGCGCCAGCGCGATCAGGCCGTACTTGACGCTCTGGAGGCGGGCGTTTCCCAAGAGCTTAGCCGCATCTTGCTCCAGCGTCCCAGGCATGGACACCCCGTGCGTGGCGTGCAGCTCCTTGAACTTGTCGTACGAATGGCTCGTGAAGCATCTCTGCGCTTTCACCTTCTCGACCTTGGCCGCCGTGTAGTGCGCCCGGATAGCCGCCTCGCCGGGCTGCTCTTCACCTTCGGGTACGAGTAGCATAGCGGACAGCTTATCCATGTCTTCGGTGAGTTTAGCACTCGCCTTCTGCAAGATAAGCTGCTTCTGAGGGTCAACCACGTCGAAGATCTTCCGGGCAAGCTCCACGAGTTGGTCGCACTTGGAACTGTCGCCAAGGAGCCAGTGCAACGAGGGCCTCGTCTCTTCTACATCGGTGATGATCTTCTCCATCGCTCGAATGCACTTCGCCTCGATCTGCGTGAACTCCTGCTCGACGCGATCCCTGGAGGCCGGGGCGAGGGCAGAGTATCGCAAGAACATGAAGCCCGATTCGCACCACTCAAGGATCTTGCGGTCGTGCTCCGTCGTCGACGACCAGGTCGCCAGTTGCTTGAGCTGGTGGATCCCCTCGGTCCACGCGTTGATTGTGTCTGCGTAGTTCCTGTCCTCCTCCTCGGTGTTATCCGCGCCGGTCGCCTCTGAGTATGCGATCGCCGAATCCACTAAAGATGCGAACTGCGACTTGAATGTCTTCAGCGTCTCCTCGTACACCGCGGCACCCGACTGCTGAATGCCGCAAGTCTGCTCGACTTTCCTGACAGCCTGCACAATTGATTCATCGCCGATCGTACTGGCGAGGCTGGTGAGGCTGCCAACCTCTTTGATGACCTGCTGAAGGTATTTGCCAGCGTCCGCTTTGTAGTGCGCGAGCGCCCTGGACGTGGACTCCAAGACCTCGGCCATCGCCATGGAGATCGCGAACTGCTCACTCCTGCGCTCGAGCTCCACGGGGTCCGTGAATCGCGCCAGCAAGTCGATGAGGGCTTGGCCCGTGTACTCGAGGGCCACCTTGTGGGCGATGGCACGGTAGTCGAGGTGGTGCCTGATAGTGAGGTCGGTGATTTCAGTAATGACACCCTTGAGCTTCGCCGCCACGTCCAGGGGGGCAGCTCCATCAATCTGCGCCGCCACCTCGCTCGCGCCCCTCGCCAACTGCATCAGGATCGCGCCGTGGCCAGCGTCGCTCTTCAGGACCAGAGCGTTCACGATGGCCTTTGCCCTGTCGAAGAAGGCCTTGTCCGTCGGGTTCGCGCCGCCAGTCCTCAGCATCGCGCACAGGTCTGCGTCGAAGGCATCCTTGTCAGCACGCGTGTAGACGGGCTTGCTCATCTTTGCAAGGTGGCCCTCCAGCAGCGAGAGGCAGCCCTGCGGGAAAGGAAACGCCAAACTTTCCCCCCCAAACCTCGCCCTCGCTCCTCGCTCCTCATCCTCCCACCTCCACCCACTACCCACACAGAAGTCTCCTCCTCCCCCGTCCACCGCCCCCTTCTCCCGCCCATCC
The DNA here is from genome assembly GCA_963575745.1 of Prorocentrum cordatum. NCBI lineage: Eukaryota > Dinophyceae > Prorocentrales > Prorocentraceae > Prorocentrum > Prorocentrum cordatum. The sequence goes on from CAUYUJ010001336.1 coordinate 817,088, forward strand.
CGAATATCACACTGGCTTTCATCGGCCTCGCTCGCTTCGACGACGCCCGAGAGACCTCCGACCACGCCTTGGCCTCCTCCTGGCCCAACCCCTTCCGACCACCGCCCCCTCCTTCTCACTCTCCCGCCGCCATCGCCATCGCCCTCCCTCGATGGCCCCTGGCCCGGCGCTCCCCCATCGATCCTGAGGCTTGTTTGCCTTGGTCGCGGAGGCCAGGCGCAAGTCCAGGCACTTCATGGCATCGGTGTCCCGAAGAACAGGGGTGAGAATCCCAGAGGGCGTCGCTCTCATCTCCACGAGGTTGTTGATGTGCTCCACCCTCGCGCACGTGTCCGTGCACCCGAGGTCGAAGAAAGCTTTGCCCAACAGGCGGAGGTCAGCTTGGGCGGAGTGGTCGATAGCAAGCTGGTTCATGTCGCAGGCCTCCACCAGCTGGTTCGAGAACTCCCCCAACACCTGATGGCTGGGGCCCCCCTCCGCCCGGGAGCACAGCTTGCAGACGGATTCGAGTGCTCCCTCAATGGCCTCTTGCACGAGCTCCTCCATGCGGGCTTTGGCGTCATCCTCGCTCAGGCCAGTGAAAGAGTTCAATGTCCAATAGCCGTTCTCATGGCGGGAGATGAAGCACATGAAATCGTCGAACCTGTTGAAACGAATATGATCAGCGGCACGCTCCCTAAAGAACAACACGTGGTAGGCATTGGGCACCGCCGGGCTGGCGTTCCGCAGCGCGATGATGGTGGTCTCCATCTTCATCGCGTCGTTCCTCTTCAGCTCGAATGCGCCACTGGCGTCAACGATGGCCTCGGCGGGATCAAGGTGGGGGGGGGCACTGAACGACGAGCTTCCAACGTCTCAGCTATCATCAAGATTTCGGCTCGAAAGCAGCCATGTAAACAAAACAGGGTCGGCGCCTGGCCCTGGCCTTCGAGATCCGAGATAACGCTGCCCAGCGGGGGAGGGCAGCGCAGGAGGGCGGGGAAAGAGAGTGCGAGGGAGGTGGCCAATGAGGGGGAAGCCCGACCTACAGTGCCCCACGGCCCCACATTGAGATCCGAAGCCTTCGACTTGGTGCGCATGCCCCCTACGGTGTCGTCGACCGACTGCGGGCGGCCCACCCACTTCTTCGTTTTAATGTCCAGGGAGACCACGATCCTCTGGTGATCGGACGCTGCCTTCTTGAACTCCACGATCGAGTCCTTGTACTCCTTGTATTCGTTCCCCGCGAGAGTGGAAGTGAAAGGGTGAGAGTCCATCTTCTTCTCGAGCTTACTGTAGTTCGCCGTGAGCGTGGACCACCCATGAGGCTCCAGAATCTGCTCCGCCGTCTTCCCCGCGAACTTCTTGCGCGCTTTCTCAGCCTCCTTCTCCTGCTCCTCCTCCCGCTGCTGATCGGCCGCCGTGCCGCCGGTGTCCTTCGAGCGCTTCGAAGCAGACCCACTATCGGAGATCTCTGTCTGGGCGCGCTTGGCGGGGGTCTTCGTGGCCTTCTCCGTCTTGGATTTCTTCCCCTTGTCGGTGGTCTTCGCTTCCTTGGCGGCCTTCTCCGCCTTGGCTCCGGAATTGCCGCAAGACGCCGACGCCTTCGCCGTGCCCTTCTTCGGCCTGTCGTCATCGTCCAAGAAAGAGATCGCGAGGGCGCTCATGTCATCGTCCTCCTTATCGTCCCCGCTGTCGCTGCCCGACCGAGAGGAGCTGCCATCCCCCTCCTCCGCCTCCGACTCGGACTCGCCTCCGGAGTCACTCGCTGCGTTCTCTGCGTCCTTCTGGTTCAACCTCGTCTTGGCTGCCATGCCGCTGAAAACAATGGAGCCCTGGCCCCTCCGCAAATCAGACTCGCCCGAATTCAACAGCTCAGACTGCTCCACGCCAGCGATGTCCTCGATATCAAGATCCCACTGGTCTTTGGGCAGCCTGCGAATGAACACGCAGTCCCGCTTTTTGCCGTCAACCACCATGGGCTTCACTGTGAGCCCCTTCCTCGCGATGCGCCCGGGATGTTTTTTCTCGTAACTATCTGCCGCCACCAAGCGATATGGAGTTGTGATCTTCTTCTGGCTCTTCTTGTACGTTTGGACTGCCGTCTTGCGGACGTCTACCAGTTTCCCTTCCAGCAGCTCCTCGCGAGACGGGCGTTCAATGCACCGTCAGCGATAGACGCGCTCACCGCCGCCCTGCCCACCGGTCCCGCCCGATCTCCCCTGACAGAAGGGCGGCACCCTGGGCGTGCGGGGCGAGCGCGCCTTGAACTGGCGATACAACATTGAACCCCGATCGAGCCTTCCAACGATCGCCCAATCGCATGGGGTAGTTGTCCGCCTCCTCGCCGAACTTCTTGTACGCAGCGTTCCATTCCAGCTGGAGCTCCTCATCCTCCTTCCGCGCGTGACAGAACTCGTCGAAGTCGCCGCCGTACTGGATGGCAAACTGACCCAGCAAAAAAACCAGATAGCAGATCTTGCACAAATCGCCCACTGGATTCAGGGAGTCCCCCGCCTTCCAAACCAGGAACGTGAACGTGCCGAACCAGCCCGGGGAATCCTTGAGGGGATTCAGGTCGCAGTTGCACAAGCCGCAACCTCGGCAACGACGGATCTTCATGAACATCGTGCCGCCCCTCATGACGGGGCCCTTCTCGACCAAAGAAGTCTCGGCGGACTTGGCCGATCTCTTGGATGCCGAACCTCTGGAGGATGCCACGCTGCCGGGCATGGTCGACGCCTGTCGACGAGCCAGCTGCGGGAGCTACCCCTAACGGGGCAGTCGACCCCACTCGTGGGTTTGCGGGTCGCAAGCGAAAGGGAGGTCCAATGACTGAGCCAAAACGGCTACGGGGGGGGCGACGAAGCAACGCGTCCTGGGCAGCCCTGGATGTCTCGGGAGGACACGAACGGAACTCTGGTGGGCCCCCAGTGCGCCCTATCAGTGTATCAGCGTGGACACTATAAGCTCTAGAGGCCGCCAGAAGCACACCCTCGAGCCGCTTCCCATCTGTTATTCTGAATTATTCTCGAACCCTCTTGGACTCATCTCGGCCGCCTTAGTGCCCACCTTGGTTCGCTCTGCAGGGCGTGGTATTTCTCTTTCCTATTTCTATGTATGATATTATATAATCATAATATATGTATGTATATAATATAAATAAATACTTGTACATATAATTATATGATTATGCATATCCTGTGGCACACAACTCTGGGGCCTAAACATGTCCCCCAAGCGATGCATCCAGGTGGGTGCGGTCGCTCCCGGCGAAAGGCCGCCCTGGCTCCTCTGCGCCCCCACCTAGCCGGCCCCCTCGCCCGCCCCTTCCCCTTTTCCCTGCCCTCTCGCTGCTTTCGTCTCTGTTACGGTGCAATGAACGTGTGTGATTGGATTGCTATCCCAACGTGTAATGAATGGGTGAATGGGACACGTCATCAGACCTGGCTCACGTGAGCTCGGCGCTCGGGACAGGCACGTCGCACTAGCTCGAGGGGCGGGCGGGGGCACTCGGGGCGCGCAGGCGGAGGGGGCCCGGGCCGCACGTAGCACACGAGAGCGAGATAAGGGAGACAAGTAACATACAGTATGTATGAAGTATGATATACTAAACGCAAGCGCCATTGGGGTAAGAAAGGGCTGAGCGCGCGCGGGGGCGCAGGAGCGGGAGGGCAGGGGGCGCGCAGCGCGCGCGAAGGGGCAAGGGGAGATACTTAGCGCACGCGCGGGGGGGGGGGGCATGGGGGGGGTACTTAGCGCGCGCGACGGGGGTCAGGGGGGCACTTGGCGCACGCGAGTGCGCGGTGGGGCGGGGCGGGGCGGGGTGCGTGCGTGTGCGTGGTGTGTGCGCGTGTGTGTGTG
>CAUYUJ010001336.1:825930-853430 GCA_963575745.1 Prorocentrum cordatum
AACTCTCCTCACTTCTGGGTCAATGTCGGCATGGCAACGCCCAGGGCCGTAATATTTCTCGCAAGCCACTTTTTTGTCATCGAGGTTAAACTTGGGGACAGGCCCAACCTTCTCGCAACCAATCCTGGCGCTCCACGCGCGCGAAAGCGGCTTCACGCTCTTCGCGCAACCTTTCAACCTGCACGAGCGGAGGGGGTAGAACTCGTCTCCACAATGAGGCCAGACCTCTCGACCGTCGGGGCACTCTGGGAGGTAAATCTGACGACGTCTAGCACGTCTAGTCGGGGGCGTATCGAAGGTCAGATCCCTGTAACGCGCCAGCTCGTCGCTTGAGAGCGCCCTGTACTCGTCCCGGAGGTGCGGGACCGAGACCCCCGGCCTGCCGTTGACCCGCATGAAATTATTCCACGCGCCGTGGTTCACGCCGCCTTCGGCGACCTCCGAATCAACGGCCTCGGAATACCTGCTGGCATCGACGGGGAGGTCGCGCGTGGAAAATCTGGAGAAAGGGCGGGGGGGAAGCAGAGGAAAGGAATGAGCGGGGAGAAGACGCAAAGGGGCCACGGTACGACGTGGGAAGACGGCCCCACGATGGGCCGTCGAAGACCCCCCCTGGCCCCTTCCAGGACGCCTGCGAAATATTCCAGCGAGCCTCTGACGGGCCCCCATGGGGGCCCCGCTGGCCGCCTGGGCGGGGTGGGCTCCGAGGCCCCCGAACGGCCTCTCGGCGCGAGCAGACTGATTTCCTCGGGCTCTGTTACGCTGGCTTTTGAATCCTGGCTCTGGACCTCTCGGCGTCTGTTTGCAACCGCGGAGCCCCGTCGCTCCCTCCCTGGTCCTCTGCCCAGAGATCCACCCCCCCCCCCGCCCCATGTTGGTAACGGCATTGCGGCATGACTCACCTCTTCGCCATGGTGGCGTCGAGCACGCCTTTGGACTCTGTGAGGACGTGCTCTGCGGCGACGGTGATCACGTTCGCCGCCTTCCCGTGGTTCGCGCAACTGCGAACCTCGGGGGGGGGGCGGGGGGGGGGGCGCAAAATGAAGGAGGGCACGCGCTCGAGCAGACATCGTCGAGGTTCGCCCGAACGCGAAACGCGGGGGGGGAACTGACGTCCACTGCTGTCCTTCCCGGGAGCCCGTGCAGCTGAAAAATGCAGTTCGGAACGTATGTTTGTGAGGGGCGAGTTCTCGAAAAAATCCTTTACCCGCAGCAGCGCGCTCACAGCCGCGACAGGGTCGTCCAAGCACGGGGCGCAGATGTCCTGGAACCTCTGATTGGATTCGTCGAGGCAACAAGGCTTGCACCTCGCCAGATCTTGCAAGATCTGGCGCTTGTCACCCTCTGACGTCTCGGGCAACAGGAGCTTCCCTAACCGCCAAGGCCAACAGTCCAAGTCGACTGAAAAGCGTTTAAACACAGCCCCAAGCTCCTGGAGCGTCGGTGCCCCGGCCGATCGATACAAACTGTCGGTCCAGACGTGCCCACTCTCAGTTACCGCAATCCAGTGTGGGTGCGCCTCGTCGGTCAGGACGTCGATATACCCCCTGAGGAGCTGCGTCGCTGGGGACATGCCATCGCTCAGGAAAGTGACGAGGGAATTGCTCGGCGAGCTGCCGTACCGACTAGCGGAGTCGAAGAAAGACCCCATGGTTTTAACAGAAGGTCGCATCGCCAGCGCCACGGAAAGTGTTTTTGACTTGGTAACGGCGGCTGTTGCCCATCGCGTCATCTTCCGAAACCTGGCTCTCTGCTGCCGCTCATAGCTCCCCTCGGCGTCGAGGCCGAGCAAATCTTCGGGGGAAAATCCAATATCATCATCGTCGCCCACGGAGCTGCATGCCGAGAGACATGCGGGGAAGAGGTTGCCGATGTGCAACAAAGATGAAAACCACAATAATGGAGGCCACACCTTCGTCCATTTGTTCCAGGCGGGAACTGGGGGAGGGTGGCGCACGAATACGTCCTAGCACGCGGTGGCCCTCCTTTCTCCTCCTCCTCCTCCTTCTCCTCCTCCTCCCCCCCTCATCTCGCCTCCCCCCGCCTGCCCCCCCCGCCGATCGCCATCTCTCCCCCGTCGCCCGTCGCTCCTGATGCCCCCCTCCCCCCGCCATCTACCGCCTCCCTCCCCCTCCTCTCCCGCAACCATCCGCCCGGCAGGCTCGTCCTCCAGCAGGCCGATGAGCTCGTCCTCGGCCTCGCGACGAGATCCGTGGCAACCTCCGCTACCCCCAGGCCGCCGGGGCACGCCGGCGGGGGAGGGGGGCGCCGAGTCAAGATGGCGATGCATAGGAGAGGGGCAGAATAGAGGGCGAGAGATGCGCGCGGAGAGACCGAGGGATAGCGGGGGGGAAGAGAAAGAGAGAGGGCGAGAGAGAGAGAGAGAGAGAGAGAGAGAGAGAGAGAGAGAGAGAATGAGTGAGTGAGTGAGCGAGTGAGTGAGTGGGCGAGTGACAAAGTAAAAGAACGTGATCGCGAAAGAGAAAGGGTGGGATAGAGAAAGGGAGAAAGAGAGAAAGAGAGAAAGAGAGAAAGAGAGAAAGAGAGAAAGAGAGAAAGAGAGAAAGAGAGAAAGAGAGAGAGAGAGAGAGAGAGAGAGAGAGAGAGAGAGAGAGAGAGAGAGAGAGAGAGAGAGAGAGAGAGAGAGCGAGAGCGAGAGCGAGAGCGAGAGCGGGAGCGTAGAGAGAGAGAGAGGGAGAGACAGACAGACAGACAGACAGAGAGACAAACAAAAACGAACAGCAACCGAGAAAAAGGAGGGACGGGGAGAGAGTGAGAAAGAGCGACAACAACCAGAGGGAGCGCCGGAGCCCGTCCATGGCGCACTCACTGACCCAAGCCCCATCGCACACCCACCCCGTCCCGCCGTACGGGCAGTAATGAACGAACGCTGCCGAGAAACGACATCAGGCGCCTGAGCTTCCGCACGCGCTCGGACGGCTTCTGCTTGTCGACGAGGCGCGAGAGAAGCACCATTTCCACCAATTCAAGAATGCTACGCACATGCAGCTGCTCCTCCTGGCTCGTCGGCTCGAACGCAATGCGCAGGGCCCCCCTCACCCACGCGCGCATAGCCCTGCAGAACTTATCCTGAACGGCCGTCCTCCCCATCAAGAGCGTCGAGCAAAACAGGGGCGACATCATGCCACCTGCCCGCATGGGGACCAGCATGCAGATCACGTGCTGGTGCATGCGGCATATTGCGGGCACCGCCGAGAGACACCTGCTGAGCTTGATCATCGGCTTGGCCGCGTCCGACGAAATCACAACAATCAACTCGTTGCCGCGCCTCGCCTGGATGGCCTCGACAGTTGCTGGGAGGCGGGACTCAATGGCCTTCGCCAAGTGCTCCGAGGTTTTGCCGCCTAGCCACGCAGGAGGGCAGATCACGTCGACCTTCTGCAGCTGATCCCCCCTGCGCATGGTGAGCCGGCCGTGGATCACGCAGATGTCGCCCTGCCCTCCCCCCGTCAAATGACGCGTCAGTCCACGTCGTCGTCGTCAGTCGTCGTCAGTCGTCGTCGTCGTCGACGGCCCCTGCCCCCCTGCGAGGCGGGCTATCTTCGCGCTGGGCGACCCCCCCGAGCCCGGGCCTCCAACCTTGCAACCTCGACGGCAATGGCAATGCAATGGCAATGGCAATGGCAATGGCCCTGGCCCATGGCAATGCCCCCTCCCCGCCTTCACGTTGGCGCCGTGCCGCTCGATGAGCATCTCTGTCTCGTCGAGCGCAATCTCCAACACTCCCGATTCGAACGCATCCACATTCTCAAGCGCAGTCGCCTGCGTCAGCATAAACGTCTGTGCGACGGCGTTCCTCACCATCTGCAAATAGCTGTTGGAGCTGTCGAACTCGCCAGCGACGTGTCGCGCCGACGCAACCTCCCCGACCCCTATCGATCCCCGGTCGGGGAGAGGACGAGGGTCGGAGGAAGCAAGACAACAGACATCGGGACGGGGGGCGGACCGAGTAGGAGGGCGGATGGTTCTGGAGAAGGAGGGATGGGGAGGACGGAGGAGGGATGAATAATAGAAGGTGAGGATGGAGGGGGGAGCAGGGGTGAGGAGTTGGGGGGAGGACGGGAGGAGGGAAGGGGATAGAGGGGGGTCGAGGTCGCCAGCACCCCCCCCCCCGCCCCACCAACGGCGCCGGGTTCGCGCGGAGAGCAGCTTGGCCGCCGCGCCGGCGACGAACCTGCAGCACCTTGCGGCCCCAGCAGGCCCGCTGCACAGCGGTGGGCAACCATTGCTTGTAGGCCCCCCTGCCGCGCACGACTGTTGGCCTGGCGGCGCAGGGGGGGCGCAGCGGGGGCAGGAGCGGCAGGTGGCCCGCGAACGAACACTCCTCCTGTTCCTCCCCCCCTCTCTCCACCATCCTGCTCCTCTTCTTCGTCTTCTTCTTCTTAGTCTTCTTAGTGTTCTTCTTCTTCCTCATCCTCCTCCTCCTCCTCCTCCTCCTCCTCCTCCTCCACGCGCGCGCTTCTTCTTCTTCCTCATCCAGGCTGCGCATTATTATTATTCTTCTTCTTCTTCTTCCTCATCCTCCTCCTCCCTCTCCCTCGCCCCCCCCCCCATCCACGCGCGCGCACGCGCGCACCTCCGCGCCCTCGCCCTCCTTCGCCTCCCCGCTCATCCGTTGCCCCCAAGCCCATGCCCCATCGCATCCTACATTCGTTCCTCCCTCTCCTCCCCCAGTAACCCCCTCGCGGGCCACGGGCCCAACGGCCGAACGGTTGGCACTCGGATCCCCCATGTGCCGAGGCGCCTTCTCTCGGTCAAGTCGATCACGTCCGTCTCACGCACCGCGAAGTCGCGGTTGGCCTTTTCGATCAGCTTCTGGACGTGCAGCGCAACTCCTGGGAGGGTCGCCGGCGGGCCGGAACGACGACCATGGGAACCCTAGCGGGCCCGAGCCACGAATCCCGAGATCTGGGCATCCCGAAAAGCCCCCCAGGAAGTCCGCGGGTCAAAGTCCGCGGAAGTCCGCGGAAGTCCAGGAAGCCCCCCAGAAAGCGGGAACAAATTCGAATGCCAAGGCGAGGGCGAGGGTGGCGGAAGGCGACGGTGAAAGGCTAACGCGACAATGAGGGCGCTGACGGCGCACGACTGAAGGCGATTGTTTCACCTAGCGTGCATATTTTCCTCTCCTCCTCCGCCTCCTCATGATCGTCCACATGTCCCTCTCATCGCGTGGATGCTGCTCCCACTCCCCCTCCTCCTTCACCTCTTTCTCCTCCTCGTTATCATCCTCACCCGCCTCCCCGCCCCCTCCTCATCCTCCAGCGCCCTCCGCGTGGACCCCCCCCGCATGTCCCATCTTGGTGCGCTGGTTCGCGGCCCGCTTGGCGCGCATGAACTTGCACAGCAACGCTCCGCGCCGCTTGAAGCGCTCCTCGCAGCACGCAAGCGCCGCGACGACCTGCCCGATGTCATCGTCGGAGTCTGACCCCGCGGCGGCCGCTGGGGCAGCCATGCGGGGCACTGGGCCCAAAAGGGCTAGGGGATTAGAAGGGAAGGGGGCGAGGGGGAGGCCGTTCGGAAATGAAGGGGGGGGCCTCATGATCAGAACAGGCAGCGGCATCGTCGTCGGAGAAGCCTCCTCCTGAGGCTTCTCCGACGACGATGCCACAGGATGAAGGGCGAGACCCAGGATGAAGCTTCGCGTCGGAGAAGCCCCAGGGTGAGGAAAGAGCCCCGGGAGAAGAGATGAACCCCACATGATGAGGGGCGAACCTCGGGATGAAGGACACATGCCAGGAGGAAGATGGAGGAGGAGGATTCAGAAGAAGAAGAAGAAAGAGTGGGGAACAGGAGGAGGAGGGGCACCAGGAGGCCGTCCGATGGGGGAGCGAGGAGGACGAGGATGCGCGAAGAGAAGGATGAAGAGAGGCGCGGGCGCCGCGCGCAGCCGCCCAGGCCTGCGGCCAAGCTGCGGGCGAAGCTGGACGGCGCCGCAGCTGGCCGCTTCATGGCTCGGGCGGCGCGCGCCGCCCGAGCCGCTCGGGCGGCGCTCGACCTCTGATGGCCTCCGGCCGCGCGCCACCAGCGAAATCGTGCGCCCGCTCCTCTCGCCCATCTCCCTCCTCGGAATCGTCGTTGTCGTCGTCGTCGTCGTCGTCGTGGTCGTGGTCGTCGTAATGGTCGTCGTCCTCGTCCTCGTCCTCGTCCTCATCCTCATCCTCCTCCTCCTCCTCCTCCTCCTCCTCCTCCTCCTCCTCCTCCTCCTCGTCCTCATTGTCATCGTCGTTGTCGTCGTCGTCGTCGTCGTCGTCGAAGGCGGGGGTCTGCTCCTCCCCCTCCTCCTCCCCCCCCCTCCTCCCTCCTCCTCCCCCGCCCGCGTTACATGTTCCGCCCCTTTAACGAAATCATTTTTTAAAAAACGACACCGAAATACCCCAAACGGCAAAAACATGAAACTGCCAAACCGCAAACGTAGAAATAATAAGGACGTGCACCCGAAAACCCACCTGAGCCACGCACGCGCGACACGCGCGACCACAACACCTTGTTTCCAGATTCCCCCCGCGAATCTGGAAACAAGCTTCCTTCCTTATCCCCCTCTCCCTCCTTCTGCCCTATCGGCCCTCCGCCTCCTCCCTCTCCTCCCCCTCAGCCCAAATACGTGGTGCAATCGATGTGGTGTGAGCTGAAATCTACGTTTTGAATATGCGGGGGTGTTTTCGGGGGGCCGATTTTCAGCCGTTGTACGGGGCCCCCAAAACGTTGGAAACGAAACCTCCTCAAACTCCGAACATCGAAAAGGAACCCTCTGTAAATCGGAAATCCCAAACCGAACCTCCTAAACAAACGAACATCGAAAACCGAACCTCCTCAAAATCCGAACATCGAAAACCGAAGCTCCTAAATCGAACCTCCATCAAACCCGAACATCGGAATCCGAAGCTCCTTAAGACCCGAATATCGAAATCCGAACCCCCCTAAAACCCGAACATCGAAAACCGCACCTGGAAACCTCATCCTAAAGAGGGAGGCGCTGGAGGCGTCTTGAACTCTGACAAATAATAAGAAAAAGAAGGAACGGATGGCGACAACGAGTACGACAGTGATAATGGAAGCAAATCATAACATACTTGAACGCACGTTTTTGGTTCGATGTGGACCTCCGCGGTGGGATACAACGTTATTGGACCGCCGCATGTTCATCACGACGAATGGCAGCGTCCGCGCCAGGGCTGGCGCGCGCAAAACGCACCGGAGAAAGCTCGACAAATTCGAATGACGCAGCGCGCACGAACGGCCGAAGCGGACGCAATCGTAACAATTCGGCGCCGTTCGCTACGACGCCATCGCTGGCTGCGCCAACCTGACACAAGCACGCGCGAGAGACTACCGCGCCATAGCCACGCTAACCGCGCATTCCCAAAAAACAACCGCAAAGAAAAAACAACCAAGGCGCAAAGATGTGCGAGAGCACGGGTGGGGTCAGCTGGATTTCGGCTGGGGGGGGGGTCATTTTTCGCCTGGGCCTCCTCACGCGCACACACACACAGACAAACACACACTCAGCCCCCCCGCGCGCAGCGACAGGGCGTCCAAAGTCGGAGAAGAGAACGAGCGAGCGCGCGGCTAGCCGCCGATCCCTCAAGCCGAATGAACAAAGCCGCGGCCAACCACAGGTCGTCCGCGCATGATGACCGGGGGGCAGGCGAGGTACGCAGTGCCAGCTGGCGGGGCAACGGCATGCCCCGATCCCGGGGAGGAGGAGGAGGAGGAGGAGGAGGAGGAGGAGGAGGAGGAGGAGGAGGAGGAGGAGGAGATGGCTCAGTTGAAATTGCAGCGACGCCAAGACCAGACGACTGGCAGAAGGGCAGCACAAAGGCGCAAGGGGCCGAATGCCAGCAGCGGCGGCGAGGGCACCGTAGAGGCGACACAGCAGATGTCGCAGCGCCAGCAGGCCCGCAGGGTCGCCAGAAAGTCGACCAAACACACGCACACACACCATACTCTTGGGACATGGGCACACACACACACACACGCCCACACCACACCACACACGTAACATAACACAACACATCTCAACACAGCACGACACGACATTTTGCGACGCGACGCAACGCAACGCAACGCAACGTACACACACAACGCACAACCACAAAACGCATCACACACAACAGGCAACATATACAACACACACACAGCACAGACACACACACACGCACACACAGACACAGCGACTGACAGACACGTAAACTCACAGACACGCAGACAAACACACCCACACACAACACACACACACAAACACACACACACATGCGCAGATACACACAAAACCCGAACACACACCACACACACACACGCAACACACACACACAAACACGCACAATTCACGCGCACTCACGCGCACTCACGCACACTCACGCACACACGCACACAGACACACGCAAACATACAAACACACACGTACACATAAAGAAGACACAACACACATCACGCAACACACGCACACACACACACACACGCACAGACAAACACACACTCGGCCCCGCGCGCAGCCACATTGCGCCCAAACTCGGGGAAGATAACGCGCGAGCGGGTGGCTAGCGACCGAGCCTTTAAACCGAACGAACAACGCCGCGGCCATCAATAGGTCATCCGTGCATGGATGAATGGGGGGACAGACGAGTTAGGCAGTGCCAACTGGCGAGGCAAAAGCATGCCCCGAATCCGACAGGTGGTGCGCAGTTGAAGCTACAGCGATGCCATGGCCAGACGACTGGCAGAAGGCCAGGACAAAGCGAAAGGGGCCGAAGGCCAACAGTGGCGGCGAGGGCACCGAAAAAGGCTGCACAACCGATGCACCAACGCCAGCAGGCACGTAGGGTCGTCATACATTCGGCCGAACACACACACACACCACACACACTTGGAACATAGACGCACACACACACTCACCATACACAACACAACACACAAAACAACCCAACAGAACACAACACAGCACAGCACAACACTACACTGCACAGCACAGCCAAACACAACGCAGCGCAACACAACGCACAAGAGCACAACACATCACACAAGCTAAACGACACACACACAACACACGGACACAGACACACGCAGACACACACACGCACAGACAAACAGACACGCAAACACCCAGACACACACACACACACAGACACACAGACACACGGACACGCAGACACACAGACACACAGACACACAGACAAACAGACACACAGACACACAGATACACAGGCACACAGGCACACAGGCACACACACACACACACACTCACGCGCACACATACGCACGCGCGCGCACGCACGCACGCACACGTGCGCACCCGCAGACCCGCAGACCCACATACCACCCCACACGAACACACGCACACACAGACACGCACACACACACACACACACATACGCACAGGCACAGGCACACGCTATTTCTCGTCAGCGACGAGGCGGCGAACCCTGCACCAACGAGAAGCTAGATAAGGGCACTTACTAGCGAACTGGCCGGCGAGCAAAGAGGGAATGGGGGACGGCCGAGAGGCCGAAAGGAAAAAGGGAGGCTCAGACGCCGAAGAATTCGACGATGAGCAGCCGGGGGGACGCGCACACGCACACGCACACGCACACGCACTTTTTACGTCGGCGGCTGGGCAAAGGTTACTGATCCGGCGATCGGGCATCAGTGGGCGCGCTAGATGCAAATTGGGCCGTGATGCACGGTGGAAGAGGAGAGGGCGCCCGGCGCCAGCGGAAAGAGAGGAAGCCAGGCCCGCTCAGGCAAGTCCCAGCAGCGGCGGGGCGGGCGCTGGGGGGCAAGCCAGCCGCGACGCCAGGCAGCAGCTGGGGGGGAAGGCATCCCGAAGGCGGCCGGGCAAAGCCCAGGGGGGAAGCAAGACCAAGGATTGGGCAAGTGCAGAGCATTTAAACCGCCGGTACGTCATTAGCCCGCGAAGGTAACACCAGATGAGGGCTGACCGTGAATAGCAGCAAACGGCTGCACGGAGAAATTGACCTGCCACGTGTCTGCAGCGGAGTAGATCACACCACAGTGGGGGAGCAGAGCGGAGTTGGCAGAGACCCAGCGGCTGGGGTAGGTGAGCGCCGAGATCTGGTGACCTGCGAGGCGCGGTGGAAGGGGGGGGGGGGGCAGGCGGAGCACCGATGCGAGCGCGGCCAACCTGAACGGCCGGCGCGTGGGCGAAAGGCACGCGGCTGGGAACTGAGGAGTCCACGCCAACATGGGGGAGCCGGCGCGTGGGCGCAAGGCACGCGGCTGGGAACTGAGGAGTCCACGCCAACATGGGGGAGCGGCGTGGAGCTGGAGAAAGGGCCCAGCGAGCGAGGCGGGTAGGCGCCGAGATCTGGTGACCTTCGGGGCGCGGGGAGGGGGAGGGGGGGGGCGGGCAGTGCACTGCTGCGCCACGGCTGCGTTGCAGCAGTCACGGCCAGCTGGGCGGCCGGTGCGTGGGCGAAAGGCCGACTGGAAGACCACGGGGGGCGAGACCGTCCCCGCGAGAAGCTGCCGAGGTCGGCCGGCCTGGCCGGAGGCGTGGCAGAGCGGTGGAGGGTGCCACAGGCGGCGCCTGAACCAAACCTGCAAAAGGCCGGCGAGCCCCCAGCCAAGGCGGGGGCTTGCAGCGGCGGGGCAGGCAGGACGCCCTCCGGCAGGGGAAAAAGCGACCCGGGGGTCAGTAATCGGCTATCGGCTGCACGCAAGAGTGACCCTGGGCAAGAGTGACCTTTGGTGCGCGTCTTTTGGGGGGCCGCGGGGTGGCCAACCCTGGGCGCGCAAGCCGCTGCTGCCGCTTCGCGCTCGGCGATCGGGGGACCCAATTGGGCCCGCACCAAAGGCCACTCCAGCGAAAGGTCACTCTTACGTCCAATCGACGTAAAACGGCGGATGCCCACGGCGGGCGGCAAGACCGGCCCCCGTCCGCGGCACGCGCAGCGGTCGACTCCTGGAAGGAGGGCGGGGCGCGGGAGGCGGCGCAGCCGAGAGGTGCAACCGCTGGGCCTGGGCCGCAGCAGGCCGGGCGGCGAGCGCACGAGCGCAGCCCCGGGCGGCAGCCGAAGGCACGGGGGGGGGGGGGGGCACCGAAGAGGTGCAGCGGTTCGGAAAAAGGAGGGGGGGCGAGCCAGGGCCAGGGGCCGCGGGCCGGGAGCGCAGAGCGGGGGGGGGGGGGCCGTGGCCAGCCGGCCGCGACCGGCCCCGCGGGAGGGGAGAGCGGTGGCAGTAGCCAGCGGGCCAAAAGGGGCAGGCGGGCCCCGTGCGGGCCGGCAGGCCAGGCCACGGGGCGGCGCCGGGGAGCAGCGCGGGGAACTCAGGACAGGTCAATGCGGGCGCGCCTGCCATGTCGAGGAAACTGCCAGTGCTGACTGCGCGCCCTGGACCACCATTGGCGAGTGGGGCCGTTGGTGGGCCAAGAGGAGTCGGCAGGACGCTTGCCCTTCCCCTGTGGCGGGGGACGCTTTCGTTTGCCCGTGGCTGCCTCCGCGCTTTGCCTCCTCTTTTCCACTTCACGCTCCCACTCGGCGTCCCAGTCGACGTGGATACCCTTATACCAGCAGAGCTACGGACATCGTCGAAGTTGGCCTGGCTGAGGTCGAAACAAAGCCTTCACAGAAATCGGGGGTGTGTCGGCTGGGATCCTTGGACAAGTGCTGCCCCAGCTTGTGCTTGCAACGGCGTTCCAGCCAATCGTCACGCACACACACACACACACACACACACACACACACACACACACACACACACACACACACACACACACACACACACACACACACACACACACACTTCGGCTGCACGTACAAGTCACCCTGGGCAGGAGTGACCTCTGGGTGTGCGACTTCCGGGGGCCCCGGGGAGGCCGAACTGGAGCCCGCAGGCCATGCAGCCATCTGGGGGCCCCACTGTGCCCGCACCACAGGTCACCTCGGCGAAAGGTCATTCGCACGTACAGCCGAACACGGACCCGGGTTAGCGCTAACCCGGGTCAGCCAATGCCCCGTCGCCAAACTGGGTCGGCCAGAGGAACTCGGAGGGGATTGGCTGACCCCCCAGTCAGCGCCCTCCTTATCGTGTGGTTTTCGGGTCATACCTCGGGTCTCTGGCAGCCCTTCGGGGCGATCTGGGCACTCGCGGAACGCCCTCGGCGAGGCGCAGCTGCTGGAGAGGGCGAGCATCCCGAGGCTGGGAAACCGCTGGGAATCTGCGAAACGCTTGAAAACCTCAAACCTTTAGAGGAAAAAGAACTATGCACATGCACCGATTCTGGCCAGGCCCATCCTGAGCCCAGGATCGGTGCATACGCCCTCCTACCTTGGCCAGGAAGGCATATGCACCGATCCTGGGTCAAAAATGGGCCTTGCCAGGACCGGTGCATGTGCATAGTTCTCTTCGCCCGAACCTTGGATCTCGACTCATGGGTCTGTCCGCGCGCAGGTCGCTGGCCCGCGGCCGCGGACAAAGCTGGCCGCCTTCCACGCGGCCGGGAGGAACAGCTGATCCGCCCGCCGCGCCCCTGGTTGGGGCGCGGCCTCGCGGGGCGTGGGCGTCGGAGCTGTGCGAGCGCGCGCGCGCGCGCGTCGGCCGTCGCTGCGGGGGGCACGGTGCCGCACAAGGCAGACATAATTTTGTTTGTTGCTACCTTTCTCTGTTTAAACTTTTCCCGCGCAAGGCAGGCAGTGGGGGGGCTGCGGTCGGGAACTTTTTTGCTCAGCGTGTCGCGGCGGCGGCCCCAGCGGCACGCTGTGCCTTGCGAGCGCAACAGCGCGTCGCTCCGTTCCGCTCCGCTGGGCGGGAGGCCCTGTAAAAGCTCGCCGCCTGATGGCCGGGACGAGGACGGCGTGTCGCGCCGAGGCGCGGTGGGTCAGAAGTCAGAACTGGCGGAGCGACACGCCAAGCCAAAATTCTCGACCGTCTGAAGAAATTCCCGGAGGCCTCGCGCGGCAACGTGAGGCCCAACTCACATCGGATCCACGTCGGATTTACGTCGGATTCACGTCGGATCCACGTCGGCCTCACGTCGCCTCACGCCGGATTCACGTCGGGCTTCCGTCGGATCACCGCCGCGCGACTGTCGACCCGTCTCTTACGGGGCAGACGTGTGGACTAGATCACATCACTGTTGCGCGCCGCACGGGGCCTCCGAGATGCTCCTCGCAGTGGTGGACGGGGGCGCGGAGAAGGATGCTCGGACGGGGAGAGGGACTTTTCCAAACGAAGCCAGGACCAGGACACAGCTGGGCCCAGACAACTTGGGGCTCTCTGAGGGCCGGCGGCTCTGGAAAATGTATCGGGCGCCGCGGCCGTTCCGACGAGCTCTGGAACGCTCCGAACACATTCCGGACCGTTCTGGAACGATTTATCCCGGTCCTGGCCTTAGGTCAGGCCTGTCCCCCTACAGAGGGATTTTGGGCGAAAAATCCGCCGCCCCCTGTCGATTCATCGCAGGGGTGCCTGGCGTGCTAGATCCTTTCGGTTTTGGTTTTGGTTCTTGTTCCAAGAGAACTCCCCCACTGGGGCTTCGGCCCGTCCCGCCGGGATCCCGGAAAGAACCTCAATCCCCAATTTTTCCTCCAAGATGGCTCAAGATGGCCTCCAAGATGCCTCCAAGACGGCCGCGATGGCCTCCAAGACGGCTGAGATAGCACCAAAATGCCTCCAAGACGGCCCAAAATGCACCCATGACGGCCTAAGATAGCCTCAAGATGGCCCAAGACGGCCTAAGAGCCCCCTAAGAAGTCTCCAAGACAGCTCGAGAGGCCTCCTAGAGGCCCTCCAGGAAGGAGCGAAGAGGCCAAAATCATTGATTTTCTTACGGCCTTTGAAGGATTTTGGCCTTTTCGCCTTTTCGGCCTTCCGACGGCCCAAGAGGCCCCCAAGATCGCCCAAGAAATCTCCAAGATGGCCCCATGACGGCCCAAGAGGCCCTCAAGATGCCCCCAAGAGGGCCCCAAGAAAGCCCAAGAGGCCTCCAAGACGGCCAACATGGCCTCCAAGACGGCTAAGGTGGCCCCAAGATGCCTCCAACACGGCCTCAGATGCACCCAAGACGGCCTGAGATGGCCTCCAGATGGCCTAAGACGGCCCAAGAGGCCCCCAAGAGGCCTCAAAGACAGCCCAAGAGGCCTCCAAGAGGTCCTCCAGGAAGGCCCGAAGAGGCCAAAATCATCAATGTTCCTACTGCTTGTTTGACAGATTTTGGCATTTGCTTCTTTTCGGCATTCGGACGGCTCCAGACGGCCCAAGAGGCCCCCAAGATCGCCCACGAGGCCTCCAAGATGGCCCCATGACGGCCTAAGAGGCCCCCAAGATGCCCCCAAGAGGACCCAAGAGGCCTCCAAGACTGCCAACATGGCCTCCAAGACGGCTAAGGTGGCCCCAAAATACCTCCAAGACGGCCCACGATGCACGCAAGACGGCCTAAGATGGCCTCAAGATGGCCCAAGACGGCCCAAGAGGCCCCCAAGAGGCCTCCAAGACAGCCCAAGAGGCCTCCAGGAGGTCTTCCAGGAGGGCGCGAAGAGGCCAAAATCATTAATGTTCCTCGGTTTTTGACAGATTTTGGAATTTGCTTCTTCTCGGCATTCCGACGGCTCAAGACGGCGCAAGAGTCCCCCGAGATCGCCCAAGAGGCCCCATGACGGCCCAAAAGGCTCCCAAGACGGCCCCCAAAGAGCCCCCTAAACGGCCCAAGAGGCCTCCAAGACGCCCAAGATGGCCTCTAAGAACCCCTGGTATGCCCCAAGAGGGCCCCAAGACGACCCAGGCAGGCCCCCAAGACGGCTTCCGACGGCGTCTGACAAGCCAGGACCTAAGATTGCCAAAGAGGCCCCCAAGAAGCCCCTAAAGGCCCCCCACAATCCTCCAAGAGGCCCCCAGGAAGCTCCCAGGAGGCCCTAAGAGTGCGCCAAGGGGCGCCCAAGAGGCCTCCTCCTCCTCCTCCTCCTCCTCCTCCTCCCCCTCCCCCTCCTCCTCCTCCTCTTTTTTCCTTATCTTCCCCCTCCTCCTCTTCTTGCTCCCCCATGCGTCGTTCCCCGAAGTCTTTCCAAACCGACTCGGGGAACAACTGGCCCAATAGCTTGGCCAAGCTCTGGCCCAGCTGTCGGCCACAGAAGCGCTTCCAAAGGGGCAGGGGGCAGCGGTGATTCGCCGTAGGCGTCTTCGAATACAAATTTTGAAAAAGAATCCAATTATGCTCAAAAATAATAGAAACATCGTCCCCAGACCATTTTTGGACTATTTTTGCATTTTCCTCCTGTAGAGGGACATGCCCGACTTAATCCTAGCCGCGCCAGGAAAGCTGAAGGGGAGCGGGCGGGAAAGAGCGGACCGGGGCGGGGAAGGGGACTGGACGGGGGGGGGGTCGGAGGGGCAGGGTCGGACGGGGAGGGGGAAGGGAAGTGGAAAGAGGACCGGACGGGAAGGGGAAGAGGATCGGACTGGAATCCCTGAGATCCGATGTCGTGATTTTTTCAATACGGGGTCCCCAGAACTCTCGACCCTTTCCCCAGGACCGGTTTTTCATCCTGAATCGGCTTTTGATGGTCCCGAGGCCCGGCGAGGGCCCCTGGGGGCCGAACTTTGGGAATGACCTCCGTCTTGATTTTTTCAATGCGTTGGACCTCTGGGATCCCAGACCCCTGGCCTCATGATTTTTTCATCGCGTGGACGCATTCCCCGGGACCGGTTGTTCGTCGTGAGGCCGTCCGCGTGGGCGCTCCCGAGGCCCGGCGCGGGGCCCGCGTGGCCGGAAACGGCGAACATCCTTCCGTCACGATCGTTGCACGACCCGGGGGGGGGTCTGAGGCCCGAGACCCCCTCGGGCAATGAAGGAGTCCTGACGGGAGGTTTTCCGCTACACCATGCGAAATGCTTAAGAAATCATGGGTTAAGAAATTCATAGTCTCAGAAATTGAATAAAACCCAGAACTTCTATCAAAATCTTGGGATTTACATTGAAAAGTTAAGAATAATCGAGATTCTGGACGAAAACTTAGGTTTTCTTCAGCATCGCCTAAGGTGTATCTTCGACCTCCGGGGGCCCTGGCCGGCCCTCGGGACCGTCAACAAAACGGGTCAGGATGAAAAACCGGTCCAGGGGAAGGGGTCGAGACCTCCACGGGTCGACGTAATGAAAAAATCGTGACGTCGGGGGCCTGGGATGGGAGATGGAAGGGAGCTGCGCTCATCAGAATCCCACCAACTCTGTGGGCGGAGACCGTCTAGATCGTTTCCCCCTCCGGCCTTCTCATGATCCCTCTCCCTGCCCTGTCCCCAGGGCCTGGCCGCACCCCCAAGATGGCTCAACATACCTCAACATCGCTCAAGATAGCCTCTGGCCAGCTTCCAAGTCGCCCACAAAACAGCCCCATGAGGGTTCCAAGTGCCCTTCGAGCCTCCTGTAGGGTGCAGAACCCTTCAAACATCTGAAGGAAAATCACGGTTTTGGGGCGTTTCCCTTTTTCGTTTCCGATGAGCCTCTTGGGCCTGAAGATGGCCCTAAAAAGGCCCAAGACGGCCCCAAGAGTCCCCCCAAGAGGCCGTCTTGGAGCCTCCGAGGGGGGAGGAGAATTTCTGATCCCCCTTCTGTGATCGATCTCCTCCAAGATGGCCCCAAGAGAGCCAAGAGTGAGGCCCAGCATCGCCAGGGCGGCGCCCAGCATCACCAGGGAGGTCCTCAAGAGGCCCCCCACGAGAGAGCAAAGAGGCTCTAAGAGGCTCCTCCGAGGCACCAAACACGCTCCAAGAAGCCCCAAGGACCACCAAGACATTTCTTCCTCCTCTCCTCCTCCTCCTCCTCCTCCTCCTCCTCTTCCTCCTCCTCCTCCCCCGCCCCCTCCTCTTCCTCCTCTTCCTGCTTTTCCTCCTCTCTCAGAGAGAGCAATCTGGCCTGATGTTTGTTTCCAGCCCTCCTGTGTTGGGTTCGCGTTTTGAATAGAGCAGTGTGGTCGCCCCGTCCTTCCTCCTTCCTCCTCCCCTCTCCTCCCCTCCTCCTTCTCTCCTGTTTCCTGTCCTCCACAACTATAGCTCGCGGTGCCCTGGGGGGCTGCGATCTGCGAAACTGTCGTCGCCACGTTCGTGGGCTCCTGGGAGGCCCAGCGGAGGTACGTCATACGCGGACCACCACTACAGCTCGCGGTGCCCTGGGGGGCTTGCGATCTGCGAAACTGTCGCCACTTTCGTGGGTTCCTGGGAGGCCCAGCGGAGGTACGTCATACGCAAACCACCACTATAGCTCGCGGTGCCCTGGGGGGCTGCGATCTGCGAAACTGTCGGCACTTTCGTGGGCTCCTGGGAGGCCCAGCGGAGGCGCGTCATACGCGGACCACCACTATAGCTCGCGGTGCCCTGTGGGGCTGCGATCTGCGAAATTGTCGGCACTTTCGGGGGCTCCTGGGAGGCCCAGCGGAGGTGCGTCATACGCGGACCACCACTACAGCTCGCGGTGCCCTTGGGGACTGCGATCTGCGAAACTGTCGCCACTTTCGTGGGCTCCTGTGAGGCCCAGCGGAGGTACGTCATACACGGACCACCACTAAGCTCGCGGTGCCCTGGGGGGGTGCGATCTGCGAAACTGTCCGCACTTTCGTGGGCTCCTGGGAGGCCCAGCGGAGGTGCGACATACACGGACCACCACTATAGCTCGCGGTGCCCTGGGGGGGGGCTGCGATCTGCGAAACTGTCGCCACTTTCGTGGGCTCCTGGGAGGCCCAGCGGAGGTACGTCATACGCGGACCGCCACTATAGCTCGCGGTGCCCTCATTCGGGGCGATCTGGCATGACTGGTTTTCAAAAGGAATTCGGAACAACACTGGCAACATTGTGGTGCAAAAGCCCCTCTCCGATGACGGAACCGTGGCACGTCATTGTTTCGAAGAAGACCCACAAAATACCTCCACAAAGCCAACACGGCGCCAAACCGACCCGTGAGATCTACCTTTTGACGGCTCATGCAACACACGTTCCCGCTCTCTCCGCACCGCCGAAAAAGGCATCCAAGGCGGCTGTCGCAATGTATGCTTATACGCTGCCCTCATCGAGTCAACTCACCTGGCAATCGTGTCTGGATGGGCTGGTGGAGATACTTTTTGGTACGCGGGCGCGCGAAGCGAGTCGAACGCCGTGCAAGCAGGGGCAGGCTGGGCCACAAGCTAAGAACGAAATACCCTGCGACGTACCAACCCTTTCTATACATGTGGCGATTCTACTCCGGACCTCTCAGTGCTGACTGACCGCTCAGTACCTCCGCTGGGCCTCCGAGGAGCCCACGAAAGTGGCGAACGTTGCGCAGATCACTGCCCCCAAGGGGGCGGCGAGGTCCCTAGGTGGTCCGCGTATGACGTACCTCCGCTGGGCATCCCAGGAGCCCACGAAAGTGGCGACAGTTTCGCAGATCGCAAGCCCCCCTATGGGCGGCGAGGTCCCGAGGTGGTCCGCGTATGACGTACCTCCGCTGGGCCTCCCAGGAGCCCACGAAAGTGCCGACGGTTTCGCAGATCGCAGCCCCCCAGGGCACCGCGAGCTATAGTGGTGGTCCGCGTATGACGTACCTCCGCTGGGCCTCCCAGGAGCCCACGAAAGTGCTGACGGTTTCGCAGATCGCAGCCCCCCAGGGCACCGCGAGCTATAGTGTTGGTCCGCGTATGACGTACCTCCGCTGGGCCTCCCAGGAACCCACGACAGTGCCGACAATTTCGCAGGTCGCAGCCCCCCCAAGGCACCGAGAGCTATAGTGGTGGTCCGCGTATGTCGTACCTCCGCTGGGCCTCACAGGAGCCCACGAAAGTGCGGACAGTTTCGCAGATCGCACCCCCCGAGGACACTGCGAGCTATAGTGGTGGTCTGCGTATGACGTACCTCCGCTGGGCCTCACAGGAGCCCACGAAAGTGGCGACAGTTTCGCAGATCGCAGCCCCCCAGGGCACCGCGAGCTATAGTGGTGGTCCGCATATGACGTACCTCCGCTGGGCCTCCCAGGAACCCACGAAAGTGCCGACAGTTTCGCATATCGCAGCCCCCCAGGGCACCGCGAGCTATACTGGTGATCCGCGTATGACGTACCTCCGCTGGGCCTCCCAGGAGCCAACGAAAGTGCCAACAGTTTCGCAGATCGCAGCCCCCCAGGGCACAGCGAGCTGTAGTGGTGATCCGCGTGGGACGTACCTCCGCTGGGCCTCCCAGGAGCCAACGAAAGCGCCGACAGTTGCGCAGATCGCTCACGGCACGAGAGAAGATGAGAAGGGAACATAGGAGACAGGAGAGAAGGAGAAGAGGAGGAGGAGAGGATGAGGAGGAGGTGGAGACAACACTGCTCCATTCAAAACGAGTACCCAACACAGGAGGGTTGGGGAACCTACCGGTGAGCAGCGCCAAGCACAGAGCGGGACGGAGCTGGTGGGGATACGTGAAACGTGAAGAATTGGGGGGACAGGCAGAACTGATGCGAACTCCATCTCCCCACCCCGAACCCTTTCTCGGCTACAAGCTGGCATATGCCGTGTTGCAGTCGGACCTAGGCCAGAAGATCATCCCTCAAGAACATGAGACCATCCGTCGGCCAAACAAACAGAACATCCAGGATACACGATACCATCCAACAGGCACGAATAACACGAGGGTGCCCTCCCCGAGCCGACCTCGATCTTCTACCTCGGTCTGGCTGTATTGTTATCAGCATGCCGCAGCAACAAACCAAGATGTCTTGCACGGCCGCTGTCCTACGTTGGGTTCAGAATTTCATGCCCTTGCTGCCGCTGCCTCGTAGACATGTTGAGCCAACCTACGAAAGCCCCAACATCAACAAATGATTCCCGCCTAGCCTGGCGGGATGTCGAGCCAACGTTGATGCGGGGTCTGGGCCGCGTCGAGGCCCCAGGGCGAAGCCCCGACATCCGCCAAACGATGCCCACGCTGCCCTGGAGGGTACTTCTGGCCCCTGTTGAGGCCCACGCGGCGAAAGCCTCACTCTCCACCATCTCCGGTTCCTCCTCCGCTGCCCCGGGGAATGTCTGGCCCACGTTGAGGCCCACATGGCGAAGGTCTCACCCCCCCCCTCCTCCTCCTCCTCCTCCTCCTCCTCCCTCCTCCTCCTCCTCCTCCTCCTCCTCTTCCTCCTCCTCATCTCAGCATCAGCATCAGCATCAGCTCAGCAGCAGCATCAGCATCAGCATCAGCATCAGCATCAGCAGCAGCAGCAGCATCAGCATCAGCATCAGCATCAGCATCATCATCATCATCATCATCATCATCATCATCATCATCATCATCATCATCATCAGCAGCATCAGCATCAGCATCAGCATCAGCATCATCATCATCATCATCATCATCATCATCCCCCTACTCGACCATCCGCCACTTCTCCTGCTGCCGCTGATGCTGGCGCTGTTGAGATCGAGGCTGGCGAAAGTCTGGCACATACTCCATGCCGCTGAACGGGGGCATTCTCACCCGCTCGCCTGAGCTATGGGAGGACGCAGCGCGGAACGGCGTATGGCTCAAATGCCTGACGAGCAACGAGTGGGCCGCGAGACGTAAACATTATACGTTTCGTAATTGTCAGGTCCTGGGTGACGTGTAAAGTTGCAATAGTATCGATGACTTCTTGGGGTGCACCCCCCAGGACAGCATCAACCTGAAATTGTTCGAATCTCGAAGGTGGTAATCAAAGTACATACGCGCACCGCAATGAAACTTGTGGGAGTCAATCGATCGCCAGCATATGCGCCCGCAGATTCGCGACACATAAACAATACAGCACGCTGGCGAGTGATAACATACGGCCAAATATGCGATTGTCATTGGCGGTGACGCAATTCCCTCCCAGCCTCTCCTCCTCCTCCTCTCCTACCTGCTCCTCCCTCCCTCACCCCCCGCTCCTCCCCCCCTCCTCCCATCCCCTCCTTCCTCCTACCTTTTTCCCTCCCTCCTCCTCGTGCTCCCTCTTCCCCCCTCCGCTCCCTCCCCCCCTCCTCCCCCAGAGACCTCGGCGCGCCTGGTCAATGTATGATCGACGGACGCTGTACAAACGATGAATCAGAGCCATCTGACTGGCTCCTGACACCGACTGCAGCGATGAAAGGCACCTCGTCCCTCCCCTCCCCCCCTCGCTCTCCCCCCTCCCCTAGAAGAAGAAAAAACACATAATTATCCTGGCGAAGGACCCAACCATATGCAGTTGTGAGTATCGCAATTGTGAATATCTTCTTCGGTGGCGCTCCCTATGGGGCCACGAACCGCATGAGGGGTGTGCCGAAATGTGGCGGGGTACACAACGCAAAGGAATACGATATATCTGATTACGAGAGAAAGAACGCGGGTGAGTCTGAGCGCGAGGGAATCTGAGTATGAATGGGTCTGCGCGCGAGTGAATATATTTGCATGAATGCGATCATGGAACCGCCTAGTGTAAGTGTCGAGCATGCCTGTCCGAACACACGTGACACTGGGCGTGGCCGCCGCAGGCAGCTTCCGCGGGAACCCCGACGGCAGCGTCCGCACGTCGCGACGCCCATGTCGGCACGCCTCTTGCGAGGATCGCGCCCGCTTTCGGCTCTTCTTTTCCTTCCTCTTTGCCCGCGCACTCCAAAATCCAAGGCTGCGGGCGCAGCGCAGCGCGGAGTCCCCGCGACGCGCGCTGGTCGCCCCGGGCGGGGTCCCAGCGACGCGCGCGGGTCGTCCGCTGCGCGAAGCAGAGAGAGCTGACTAGCTAACTGGCTGGCTGATAGCGGGCAAGTCTCTGACCGCTGGGCAGAGCGACGACGGGCGAACGAGGCGCCGGGCCCCCCGCAGCACGGAGTTCCCGCGACGCGCGCTGGTCGCCCCGAGAGGGTCCCAGCGACGCGCGCGGGTCGTCCGCGGCGCGAGGCCAAACAATTAGTCGGGCAGTCGAGAGAAGGCGCGGCTCGGGGGAGACGCTCCTCAGGTCAGGCCTCGCGGATGAACTCGGTGAAGCCGAGCTCCCTGGCGAGGGCCGTCGCTTCCCTCCTGCACCGCTTCGTGCGCGCCGCAAACTGCTCCAGCTGCTTCCGCAAGCCCTGCGGCGGCCCTGCCAGGAAGAACTCGATGCGCGGCGCCCGCATGAGCAGGAGGTCCTCGTGGCGCGTGGCGCGCGAGAGCAGCACGTAGAGCTCCAGCCACCAGTCGTCGTCCTCCTTCTTGCCGTTCCCTACCTCGTGGCGGCCGCAATCCAGGATCACGCCTGGGCGACGTCGACCGAGGGAGCAGCGCGCCGGGCAGCCGACGGCCCAGGGCGAGAGTCCACAGGACCGAGAGATGGTCTGGCCGCGGACTGCTCGCGCCCCGGAGGTCTGGCCGCCCCCGGAGCGCCGTTCCCCCGCCCCGTCGCCTTCGCGCATGGTGCGCCCCTGGCACGCCACCGTGGTGATGACCCTGCCGTGCGAGAAATGCGGGGGGTGTGCCGAAATGGGTGGGGGTGACGCATGCGGGCGCGGGCACTGGGGCCTTCGGTGGAGCTCCCTATGGAGCCACGAAACGTGTGAGGGGTGTGCCGAAATGGGTGTGGGGGACGCATGCGGCCGCGGGCACTGGGGCCTTCGGTGGAGCTCCCTATGGAGCCACGAAACGTGTGAGGGGTGTGCCGAAATGGGTGTGGGGGACGCATGCGGCCGCGGGCACTGGGGCCTTCGGTGGAGCTCCCTATGGAGCCACGAAACGTGTGAGGGGTGTGCCGAAATGGGTGTGGGGGACGCATGCGGCCGCGGGCACTGGGGCCTTCGGTGGAGCTCCCTATGGAGCCACGAAACGTGTGAGGGGTGTGCCGAAATGGGTGTGGGGGACGCATGCGGCCGCGGGCACTGGGGCCTTCGGTGGAGCTCCCTATGGAGCCACGAAACGTGTGAGGGGTGTGCCGAAATGGGTGTGGGGGACGCATGCGGCCGCGGGCACTGGGGCCTTCGGTGGAGCTCCCTATGGAGCCACGAAACGTGTGAGGGGTGTGCCGAAATGGGTGTGGGGGACGCATGCGGCCGCGGGCACTGGGGCCTTCGGTGGAGCTCCCTATGGAGCCACGAAACGTGTGAGGGGTGTGCCGAAATGGGTGTGGGGGACGCATGCGGCCGCGGGCACTGGGGCCTTCGGTGGAGCTCCCTATGGAGCCACGAAGCGTGTGAGGGGTGTGCCGAAATGGGTGTGGGGGACGCATGCGGCCGCGGGCACTGGGGCCTTCGGTGGAGCTCCCTATGGAGCCACGAAACGTGTGAGGGGTGTGCCGAAATGGGTGTGGGGGACGCATGCGGCCGCGGGCACTGGGGCCTTCGGTGGAGCTCCCTATGGAGCCACGAAACGTGTGAGGGGTGTGCCGAAATGGGTGTGGGTGACGCATGCGGCCGCGGGCACTGGGGCCTTCGGTGGAGCTCCCTATGGAGCCACGAAACGTGTGAGGGGTGTGCCGAAATGGGTGTGGGTGACGCATGCGGCCGCGGGCACTGGGGCCTTCGGTGGAGCTCCCTATGGAGCCACGAAACGTGTGAGGGGTGTGCCGAAATGGGTGTTGATGATGATGATGATGATGATGATGGGAGGGGGGAGGAGGCAGCGGGAGGAAGGAAGGAAGGAAGGAAGGAAGGAGAACGCGGGGCACCGTCTCTTCAAAACGAGGACCCAACACCACAGGATGGTTGGGAACAATAAACTTTCGGCGCTCCGCGCGGATTTCTTGAATCCACGCTGGGCCCCCCTCCCTGGCACGCGGAACGAGCCAGGGGCGGCGCGGGAGGCACCGCTGGGGGGCCCAGGCGCGGATCCAAGAAATCCGTGCGGACCGCCAACAGTTCATGTCCATGCCGTTTTTTCATCTTCTTCGATAGAAGGCCCCCTCCTCGTCCTCCTTCTCGTCCTCCTCCTCCTCCTCCTCCTGCTCTTCCCTCCTTCTACCTCCTCCTCCTCCTCCTCCTCCTCCTCCTCTTCCGCCTCATCTTCCTCTCTCCTCCTCCTCCCCCTCCCCCTCCTCCTCCTCCTCCTCCCCTCCTCCTCCTCTCCTCCTCCTCCTCCTCCTCCTCCTCCCTGCTCATCCTCCCTCCTCCTCCTCCTCCTCTCCTCTCTCCTCCTCCTCCTCCTCCTCCTCCTCCTCCTCTTCCTCCTCCTCCTCCTTCTTTCCTTCTTCGATCCCCCCTGGGCGAAGGGGCACGAAGCGGGGCTGCCGGCCTGGAGTGGCCTGCGCGACCCGCGGCTCGGGCTCGTCCTGCGGGGCCGCGGGACCTCCGGGCCTCGACGGGAGATCGAGGCCGGGCTTAAATCGGGCATGTCCCCATTCAGGAGGATTTTGTATGTTATATATATAATATCAATAAGAATATCAGCAATAATAAACGTAATAATAATAAAAAATAATAGTAATAATAATGATAATAATAATGATAATAATAGTAATAGGACTACTAAGTTTAATAATAATGATAATAATAAACAATAATTTTAATACTAATAATACAAAACTGTCAAACATAGTAGGACAAAAAAAACGTCCCCAGACCATCTCTTTACTATTTTTGAATGTTCCTCCTGCAGGGGGACAGACCACTTAAGGAGGGCGCGCCGCTGGATCTCCCCAGGGGGGGGGGGGGAACCCGTCCCCCCCCCCCTTTCCCCGGTCCGTCGTCGGGGACCCCCCCCCTTTCGCGGTCCTCCCCCCGCCCCCCGCCCTTTTCCCGGTTCTCTTGTCGGGGAACCCCCCACCCCCCCTTTTCAAAAGAGGGGGGGGTCCGAACCTCCCCCTCCCCCCCATGGGCACGAAATGCACCCCCCCCCCTTTCTCCACGCCGCCCCCTGACTCCAGAACCCGCCACACCCTACCACCCCTAACCCTAATCCTCACCCTAAGCCCAGACCCTAAACCAAACCCCTAACCCGAGTCCCAAGCAGTACTCGACACTCACTACTCACTACTCCCTACCCTCTACTTACTGCTTCCTACTCACAACTCTCTACGCACTACTCTAGACTCACTGCTCACTACTCACTACGCACTACTCACTGCCCACTACTCACTACTCACTACTCCCTACTCACTCCTCAAGAATCAATACTCACTACTCAGAAATCAGTACTCACTACTCTCTACTCGCTACTCCCTACATAGTACTCGCTACTCATTACTCACTACTCGCTAGTCCCTACTCGGTACGGTACTCGATACTCCATACAAACCACTCACCACCCACGACTCACTACTCACAATTCACAGCTAACTACTCCCGGCTCTACTCACTACTCACTAACTCACTACTCACTACGCACTACTCGCTACTCTCTACTCACTACTCACTACCCACTACTCGCTAGTCCTTACTCGCTACTCGCTACTCAATACTCCCTACTCACCACCCACTACTCACTCCTCACTACTTACTAGATCACTACTTACAACTCAACAAACCACACTCACTCGTCACTACTCACTACTGACTACTCATTATTCACCACCCACTACTCACTACTCACCAATCACTACTCACTACTCACTAAGCACTACTCCTACCTACTACCCACTACTCACGACCCACTTCTCGCATCTCCTTACACACTACTCACTACTCCTACTCACTACTCACAATTAACTACTGGCTACTCACCACTCGCTACTCCCTACTCGCTACTCACTACTGCCTACTCCCTACTCACTACCTACTACCCACACTCGCTTCTCATTACTCTCTACTCGCTACGCCCTATTCGCTGCTCGCTTCTGACCAACCACTACGCAGTACCCACTACTCACTACCCACTATTGACTACGCACTACTCACTACTCCCTACTCGCTTTTCACCACTCACTACTTCCTACATACTACTTGTTACCTTCTACTCACTACGCACTACTCACTACACACTACTCAGTGTTCACTACTCACTACTCTCTACTCACTACCCGCGACTTATTACTCACTACTCACCACCGGCTATTCACTATCCAGTACCCCCTACTCCCTACTCAGTACTCACTCCTCATTACTCACTATTCACCACTCATTACTCACTATTTGCTACTCGCCTACTCACTACTCGCTACTCTAGACTCACTACTCATTACTCAGTACTCAGTACTCACTACTACTTACTTCTCACTACTCACAACTCACTACTTACTCACTACTCACTACTCACTACTCACTACTCACTACTCGCTACTCTCTACCCACTACTCACCACTCATTACTCACTACTTACTATTCCCTACTCCATACTCGCTACCCACGTTCTCCGCCGCAAGAAGGAGCAACGGGAGAGGCCCCCTCCCCGGCTCTCTGTCCAGCGCCAAGGGGCGGGGTCGGTCGGGGGGGAGGGGGATTCGGAACCCCCCCTTCCCTTAAGGGGGGGAGGGGGGGGGGTCGAACATCTCACCCCCCCTTTGAAGGGGGGGAGGGGGGGGGTCCGAACCCTGCCCCCCCCCCTTTTCAATTACAGGGTGATCCAGTGGCGCGCTTTCCGACTTAAGGCCAGGCAGGGCTCCTGGGACAAGGAGGGGCCCAGAGGCACACCAAGAAAGGATCGCGACTCCCTACATGTTTTCATATACCTGCTGGATGTTCGTCTTCCCCATCCACTCCCCAAATTTTCCTGGGACCGACGATTCTTTGTGCCAGCCCTGCCTGCCAGACCAGAGGAATAAACAAGGGCAAGAGCATGAACTTCTGGAGGTCCGCCCGGAATGCTAGGATCTGAGCTGGGACCCCACCCTCCCTGCCGCGCGGAGCGTGCCAGGGGCGGTGCCCGAGGCGCCGCCCCTGGGGGTCCGGCGCAGGTCCAGGAAACCAATGAGGACCTCTCAAAACCCGTTGGCTGTTGAAAGGTTTGTATGGCTTTCGTATTGCCGCCTTCTCGGTCTTCAGGGCGTCCACGTGGGCCCAAAAGTCTCAAGAGGCGCTCAAGATCGCACCGAAACGGCCCGAGAGAACCCCAGAGGCGGGGGTGCCGCACCCTGGGGAGGGCCTCCTCCTGTCTTCTCCGGACGACTCGCAGTTGCGCCCTGCAGTGGCCCCGGGGTTGGCGCGGACGGGCGGGGCCCCAGCGGTGGTGAGCCGGAGCTCTCCCGCTGCCCATCCCCCCTCCGCGTTTCCTGACGTCCGCCCGGCACGGGAGGCCGCTGGGGCCCCCGTGGAGGGATCCCTGTTGTTCCCCCCGCCCCAGGTGAGGTCCCGGCTGTAGCTCTGTCCTGTTCTGGGGATTCCCGCTCCTCGGGTGTGGGAGGCAGCCACTGCTATGACTACCTACCAGACCACCCCAACCCAACCCGAAGGCCCGAATTTGACCCGAATTTCGGGTTGGGGGGGGGGTACGGATTCCATGTGTTTTTTCGATGTTCCCCGACCCCCCCCCCCCCACTGGAAATCGAGGATAATTTTGGGCCTTCGGGTTGGGTTGGGGTGGTTTGGTGGGTGGTGACTGCTGGCCTTCCCGTGGTCGAGGTGGGGCGAGGTGGGTCCCGCCAGTGGCGGACCCCCCCCCGCAGTCTCGCGGACCGAGGGGCACGGTGCCGCTGCGGTGCCAGGCCC
>CAUYUJ010001336.1:858430-863430 GCA_963575745.1 Prorocentrum cordatum
CACCGATGCCGCGACCCCGAATCCGCAAAAGAACGCGCACACACCCTCGAATCGTGACCCTGAATGCACCAAAGCACCGTCTGGCACACCACTGGTACTACAACTGCTATGTCAAGCAGTCTATGAATGTACGCACCATGAAAACTATAGTGGCGTTGCGGCAATGCTATGACATTGAATGCCATGAAGTGCCCATGCTATGCGACGCCCAGTTGCCTCATGAGGGTCCCGACCAAGGCGTTCTTGATAATGCAATCGGGATATAAATGCCGCGTCTTCCGCCGCAAAAGACCACATGCTCGGGGCTGCAATCTGCAGGTTGCATGAATCTGCGGACCATGGCGGCTGGATGTACACAGTCCTCCAGACAGCACGGCGAACAGACCCAGAGAACAACCCAACATCGGGGGTACACGGGGTGATTGAGAAGGTCAGGCGATGACAGAGAACTGCCCACGCACGGGCCAGGACAGAAGGCACGAGCCTGGCCGATCAAACAAAACTTGCGTCCTCACACCTGGCACGTTTTTTCCGTCGGCGGCGAGGCAAGGTTGGCTGCACCAGCGATAGAGACCGAAACGCGAATTGGCCAGCATGCAAGAGTGGGAAGAGGGGGACCATGAGCCCGCGGTAAAGCCAAGCAGCCGTTCCCAGCAGGCCAGAGAGCAAAGACAACAATACACCTACTCAAGAACAACTCATCTTCGCTATGTGGCGCGATCTATGTGGTGCACCCTACGCGGTATGCAGGCAGCACGAGGTGCCCCTGCACCTCGTTCTCCCCCTTGCTATCATGCTTGTCTTGGTCCTCTTCATCGTCCTGATCGTCGCCGTGTACATCATTGTCCTCCTCCACCTGCTCATGCTCATGCTCTTCATCATTCTGCTGATCCTCTCCTCCGAGACCTCGTCGTCGCCGTCGGCGTCGTCGTCTTCCTTCTCCTCTCATCGTCCTACTGCTCCTGCTCATGTTACTCATGCTTACTTATCGAATTATCCTCCTCCTCCTCCTGCTCCCCTTCATCGTCCACCTCCTCGTTGTTCGTCTACTCCTCCCTCTGAACCCCTAAATGCCCTAATACTGCGACCCAAACTCCAACATATAAACGAACTCCTCCCGCTTCATCCTCCTGCTCTGCTGCTGCTACTCCTCCTCCTCGTCCTCATCCTTCCCATATTTTCGTAAAACCAACCAGAACCTCTAAAACTGACGCTTGTCGTCGTAATCTGAGTTTCCTGAAGTATCCCACGGCTTCTGCGGCCCCCCAGAGCCCTTGGGGAATCAGAATTGACCGTGGGGATCTGCTGACATGCCGGTTTATGATTTGACGTGTCCACTATAGAGCCTGGCCTAGGATATAAAAACTCGGGCGACGGCAAGACTGGGTTTTGTGGGACCTGGTTGAATGATCTGTACCGGGGACGCCCCCGCCGTCCCATTCTACCAACCGGAACTGCCGTCACCCGAAAAGCACCAGCTACGGCAGAACTGGCCCAGTGCTTCCAATCCACATTTTAAGCTTCGGGGCCCAATCACCCTCCTCCTCCTCCTCCTCCTCCTCCTCCTCCTCCTCCTAGGAGGAGGAGGAGGAGGAGGAGGAGGAGGAACAGGAGGAGAGGAGGAGGACTCCTAGGAGGAGGAGGAGGAGGAGGAGGAGGAGGAGGAGGAGGGTCCTGGCTATACCCGAACATCGCCCTTCGAGAGAGCACGAGAGCCTCCGCCGGCCCAGACCGAAGAGCAAGCGAGGCTGCCCTCCCCCCAGGATGCAGGCCTCCTCCTCCTCCTCCTCCTCCTCCTCCTCCTCCTCCCTCTCCTCCTCCCTCTCCTCCTCCTCCCTCCTCCTCCTCCTCCTCCTCCTCCTCCTCCTCCTCCTCCCTCTCCCTCCTCCTCCTCCTCCTCCTCCTCCTCCTCCTCCTCCTCCTCCTCCTGAGCACGAAAGACATCTCTGGGCACCCTCCCCGAACTAACCTTGATCTTACACCTCGGTCCGACCGTACTCTCTCTCTCTCTCCTCCTCCCAGGATGCAGGATAACATCCACCAAGCACGAAGGACATCTGGGTACCCTCCCCGAACCAACCTTGATCTTACACCTCGGTCCGGCCGTACTTTCTCTCTCTCTCTCTCTCCTCCTCCCAGGATGCAGGAGAACATCCACCAAGCACGAAGGACATCTGGGTACCCTCCGAGAACCAACCTTGATCTTCTGCCTCGTTCCAGCCGTACTCTCTCTCTCTCTCTCTCCTCCTCCACGGCCTCCTCCTCCTCCTCCTCCTGCTGCCCCTCCTCCTGAGGCCACCCGCTCGCCGGCGGCAGCGAGCATGACGGCCGCGGCCGCCGACGGCGATGAGGACGGCGGCGGCGACGCGTGGACCCTCGCACCAACAACGACGGCCGCGGCGTCGGGATCCTCCGCGCTCCCGGGCGCCCCAAGCGACCACTGCTGCGCCAGCTGCTGCTGCGGGGAGAGGAGGAGGAGGAGGAGGAGGAGGAGGAGGAGGAGGAGGAGGAGGAGGAGGAGGAGGAGGAGGAGGGAGGAGGAGTAACACAGGAGGTGGAGGAGGAGGAGGAGGAGGGAGGAGGAGGGAGGAGAAGGAGGAGGAGCAGGAGGATCAATCAACATCGAATCGGGAAATCGGACCGAATCGGGATGTGCGTCGGAGCGGGCTGCATGGGCACAGAGTAGGCGTCACATCGGGTCGGCCGCGCCAGGAGGAGCCGCAACGCCGTGCTCACAGCGGGCCGCGTCGGACCGTCGGAGCATCGGCATCGAACCTGACTGGCCGAAACTGACGGCGAATCTGATGGGCCTGCTTTCCACCACCACCACCATAAGTTGGAGGGGGAGCCTCGACCTCCTCCTCCACCCTCTCCTCCTCCTCCTCCTCCTCCTCCTCCTCCTCCTCCTCCTCCTCCTCGTCTTCGTCCTCCTCCTCCTCCTCCTCCTCCTCCTCCTCCTCCTCGTCTTCGTCCTCCTCCTCGTCCTCCTTCCCCCCTCCAACTTCTGGTGGCGGTGGTGGAAAACAGGCCCATCAGAATCGGACCGGTCGGATCGAGATGGGCCCTCGAGGAAGGGATTGGCGAGCGGGCGAGGGCCGATGCCGCACCGAGCGAGCGGGGCGGATGCGCCCAAAGCGCCCTCCGAGGAGGGCTGCGTGGCCGCAGCCCGCTGGGAGGTGTCGGCCCAGCGTGTTTCTGTCAGGGGGGCGTAAGACCCGGGTACAGGGGACTCGGAAATCCCCGACGAGGTCGTCAACAAAAATGACGAGGCCGAGCCTGCATTTTGACGAGGCCTCCCGCTGCAGACATCCCACGAAACTCCTCCTCGTAAAATCCGAGGCGCGGTCGTCAACAAAACGATGGCGAACCCTAGTCCTGGCAAACCCGGGTCTTACGCTCCCACGATTCTGGGGAGGGGAACCCTGACCTTCCAGAGTGCATCGAGCTATCTGCGCTGCTTAACAAAACCCCGACAGAAATTTGGATGTCGAGATCCTGGCGTTATTTTTTAGCCCTCCTTGGAAGGTCAGGGAAGGTGGGGGCAGGGTCGAGGATCAAGGGTCCAAGCGTTTTTGGCCCCTTGCAGGCCGGCAGGTCTCCGGGGGCTTCCGGAGGCCTCTGCAAGCCTCCGGGGACCCCAAGGAGCCTCTGGGGACCTCTGGGGACGACCTCTGGGGGGTGGCAGAAGGCGTCCTCGAGGCGCTGGGGCTCATCTGTCTATCAATCAAGCAAGCCAGCGACCCGTCCTTCCATGTCTATCTACTTGGATGGTGTCGAGCTTTCTAGCTGTCTGTCTGTCCGCCTGTATCTGAATGTCTCTGTCTTCTTGTTGTTCTCTCTCTCTCTCTCTCGCACACTGCCCCGACGTAGATCTATACACATCTACTCATACAGTCACAGCTACTCATACAATACGTACCTACGTGTGGGACTCTCTCTACCTGCTTACCTGCCGTCTGGCCGGTCCTGTATCTTACTGTGTGCACACGTCTATCATCCTACCATGTTTTGTCCACGATACCCATCGAGCTAATTCCACAAGCCCTCTGGGCGTAAGTGGTCTAGGGCGGTTCTCTTCCAACCCCCTTCTTCCCCTTCGGGAATGGCTTACCCCTCCCCCTACCCCCTCCCCTGGACCTGGAGGGGGGGGTTCGCGAGGCGTTGGAGCGTCCAAGATGGCCCAAGATGGCTCCAAGAGGGCCTCAGAGAGCTCAAGATGACCTCCAAGATGGCTCAAGATGGCCTAGTTAAGATGGCTCCAAATGGCTCCCAAGATGCTCCTAGAGGCCCCAAGACCGCTCCAAGACGGCTCCAAGTGGCCACATAATATCTCCAGGTGGCCGCCAACAGATCAGAATCCTTCAAAAACCTAAGGACAATGAATGAGTTTGACCTTCTCGTCTTGTCGCTTCCGATGGCCTTCCGAAGACTCAAGACAGCTCCAAGAGGGCCCATGAGGGCCTCAAGTAAGAAAGGTCCAAGAGACCCTCAAGACGGCCCCAAGAGCGCTCAAGAGCGCTCCAAGAGCGCCCCAAGAGGGGCCCAAGACGCGATTTTGGGGGCTCCCGAGGAGGGGTCGTAATTGGAGCTCCCATCTTGGTTTCCTCATGTGCTTAGTGGGGTTCTGGTGATTATCCCTGCCGCGTCGCACCCACGACGCTCACCTCCCTCCTCCTCCTCCTCCCATCCTCCTCCCCTCCTCCTCCTCCTCCTCCTCCTCCTCCTCCTCCTCCTCCTCCTCCTCCTCCTCCTCCTCCTCCTCTTACTTCCTCCAATCACCCGCGCGTAATGCATGCACGACGCGTACATGAGACACGCGTCTACATGCAGCCGCACGCGCGCACGCATTCGCAGACACGCACACACATGCTAACAATGCCAGTGCACGCCTGGCGTGTTCACTGCATCATGCTCCCACGACGCATGCGCCACATACTGGGCACCCACGTGAGACACAAGCCCTGGTACAGCCACGCACGCATCATACACATGACACATAC